>BHFT01008852.1:0-41777 GCA_004320025.1 Laticauda laticaudata
CGTATAAGCCGACCCCCAAATTTGGGGGAAAAAAAAAGCATTCTAAAGTCGGCTTATATGCGAGTATATACGGTATTCCCTTTTTCCCATGGCATACAGTTGGCTTGGCCCTTGAGAGAGGGAGTGAAAATGCTAAAAAAAACACTTAGGTTTTGTGGTCCATATGATTAGAGCTCCAGTTTGGAAGAGTGCAATGAACATAATTCCCAATTGCCAGTTAATTGTTAATATTTACTTTTAGTTGGTGTTGCTTATTTTGTTTTTGTTATCTTTTTACTGGTTTATTATGCTACTCTTAGTCAAATGGTTTTGAGTAAGGCAGCCCTTACTCAAGCAACTAAGAAATTTGTAAACTTAGGCAGGAAATAATTCATCAGAGCTGAAAAAATACTTACCAAAACAGAAGGTTAAAAAAACTCATCTCAAAGCCAAGATCAGACAGACTTCAGTGCATTTCAACTGCCTTATAGCACAATTCTGGAACAATGTTAATTCACATTTTCCAAAGCCTTATACAATATAATCCTGATAAACTTGAGATGTTTTTGACTTTACATACCTTCTCAAACTCTTGTTTGCAGAATCTAATTTCATCCCTTAGTTTCACATTTTCTTCTTCCTGTTTGCAATTTATGTTATAGAGTTCTGAGGTTTTTGATTTTTCATTAAACAAATCTTTTTCTTTTAAATCCTTCAGAAAAAGTCAACAAATATATTTAAAATATACCTTTCTTGATAGATATGCATATTTACTCAAAAAGGTGTTAAATGCTTTCAATGAACATCATTCATTCAAATAAAGTCCATGGATAACTGAACGTATATTTTTCACTAATCCCAATGTTATCTCTTCGTTTATTTTTTTAAAGGAGACTCTATACTTACACTTCCGAGAGGTAAATATAATTATTTCATGTAGTATTGATAAACTTAATTATTTATGTTGTATAATTTATTGAATTAAATTTCAAAGATACTAAGTTACTGTTTGAACTAAATCTCTTGACTCAAAGAAAGGTAATTATGCAATTGATACAACTGGTGGCTGGAAACACTTGCTGAATTAATGCTAAGTATTACCTTCGTAGTATATCTGTATAACTTTTATACTTCTCATTTGTTCCGTTAATTTCTCTTATTGGTATCATCTTTATGATTATTATTACTTTGTTGTTTTGTATGTACATTGAGAGCTTATGCACCAGAGAAAAATTCCTTATGAATTTAATCACACTTGGCCAATAAAGTATTCTATTCTTAATAGCAAAGAAAATCATCTTTCAAGATACAATTAATACTTGAGTACTCTATATTACATGAATAACAGTTAGTATTGTAACATGACCACTCTTTCCAACTTTAACAAGCAAAGGAAAGATAATTTTTCTATTTATACTGTAAAAATAGATACATGTACTATCCTGTTCATACAATATATAGTTCAAAGGATTAAAAAATACATTACCTTATCTTTCTGTATTTCCTGTAACAACTTCTCTTGTTCTTTCAGTTGCTGTTCTTTTCTGGACACATCCTGTTCCAGTGTAGATCTTATAGTCTTAAGCTCTTTGATTAATTGGTTATGATTACTAATTTGATTTCTATTAGAAATCAATTCTTCTTGAGCCAAAGCTAGTTTCTCTTCTGTAACCTAAATTGAAAGCAAAGAATCACTCTTCATACTCCAGAGCTCTTCGTGAGTTACAATTGACAATGTTCTTTTCGGTGAAAATTGAATAAATCATCTATATCAGGGGTGTCAAACTCAAGGCCCATGGGATGGATGTGGCCCACGGAGTGTTTAAGATCTGGCCCACGGGGGCTTCTGAAAACAGCAAAGGGCTGGCCCGCAATACCTCTGCCAGCGAAAACAGAGCTTGGGGGGGCCACGCACAACCCTCTCAGGCTCCATTTTCAGCCGTGACAGCCTCCTGCAGCCTTCTGCCAGCGTCAGGGACCATTTTCGCTGGCAGAGGGCTAGCAAAACAAACTAAAAGTAAAACAAAAGGAGAAATGTTTCCCCTTTTACATTTGAGCATCCAAGAGGGGCAGGAAAAGAGAAAGGGAAAGAGGAAAGAAAAAGAAAAAGAAAAAAAGGAAAGATGGGAAGAGAGCAAGGAAGGATAAACAAGGAAAGAGGAGGAAGAAGAAAGAAGGAGAAGGGAGAGAGGGTATTATGAGGGAGGGAGGGTCTGAGGGAAGCCCTGCCTTAGCACATGGCCACCACAGGTGCCCCCCTGATACAAATGATATTGAACTGGCCACGCCCACCATGGCCACATCTACCTCGAGGTCAAATATAACCCTGATGTGGCCCTCAATCAAATCAAGTTTGACATCCCTGATCTATATGAATTATAGTAAATGTTTGCTAACAAAATATCACAAGAATATCTCACTTCAGTTACAAAAATGATCTACAAAAATACAACTACAAGTAATAGAAAAAAAATTGCTGCATTAATGGTGTTGGTTTTCTTTTTAATTCAATCACTTTAGACTTTTGACAACCCGCCCTGCAGTCACAGGTTCCTAGGCCATCTGCCGTCAGTAAAATACAATGAAATTCTTGAAAATGGAGCTAGTTTGAAATAGTGATTAAGGCCTAAAACCCAGGAGATTGTTAAGATCTAGTCCCACCTTAGACATCAAAAACTGTCAGGGGGCCACTCACTCTTTCTCAATCCAATTCTTTATCATTCTGATCAGTGAAATTGAGTTATGGGTTATGCAATAAATTATTCTTGTATTAATCTATCATGTACAGCAAACAGCAAATATATTTTCTCAGCATACTTCTCTTCTATACTAGGCATTTCCAACCCATGGCCCATGAGCCGCATACAGCTAGCAATGTGGCCTCACAAAATCATAAGCCCGGGTAAGCGATAAGAGAGTGATGGGAAAACTGATTCAGGATGAGAGTTTATAACTGAGATAAGGTAAAATATGTCAAGAGATGTAAGGATCAGAATACATTGCCCCAACAATTTAATTTCTACCAGATCATTATTTTACATAACAATAATTTAAAAAAGGTTTTAAATTACATTTAACTACTAATCCAGACACTTTATACATACTATGTGAAAGAAAGAAGCTACAAATGAATGATACCCAATTGCTACTTGCTAAACTTTTTAATTAGTTCCTTGTACTACAAATTTCAAGCTTTCTTCAATAATTTTTTTAACTATATTACAGCTTTACTAGGAAAGCAATGGAAAAGCATGTATCAAATTGTTATTTGCACCTATCTTCCAGCAGATGGTGCCATTAACCAATACTGTTGATCTTACAATTCTAAGTTTGTTATTTTTTACATTACTCCTTCTGTTCAACGGGTACTTCATCACAATATAATCTTGGCTGTGGGTGGTATACATCTTGCTATGTCAATGTCTTGGATCAATTAATGCCTCATAAACTATCACTAGCACTCATTTAAAAAAAAACACTTCATATAGTAAGTCCAATCCTCCAAGATATATTTCATCTTAATTGTTTATTTTAAAGTTATATTCCCCCCCATGTACTGCTTTTTCTAGGTGAGCATAACTATAAGGCGAGTTGGCCAAAACAGTGAGTTGGCCATAGTGAGTTAACTGAGATGAGTCATTTCGAAGCTAAAATATCTTAATGAGGACTGAACATTTTGATTACAGAAAAAAAAAATAGAAAACTGGGACAACGGAAAATAAAATAGCCTACATGGAGCTACAGTTGACTAGGAAAAAAATGAAGTACAGGGATTTAGGACAAGTTACAAGGATTCTTCTTTAAAATTTGTTGTTTCAACTATTTACTTAAGCCCTAACAAAAATTGTCTTTTAACTTACATAATGCATACACTGAGGGAGACGTGCAGACTCAAAACATAGTCACATACCTTAAGGTCTTGCCGGATAGCCAAGATTTCAGATTCTTTCCCATAAATATCTAGTTGAAGTTTTTCCATGTTTTCTTGAGCTTTTTTATGGGATTTCTGCAGGTCTGTTATTTTTTCCTTCTTTACAGCAAGGATTTGTTCTGATAATGTTATTTGCTGCTGCAATTTATTTTCCAGTTCTGCCTAATACATACATGCACAAGATATATTTCTTATACACAGGAAGGTAATTGAGAAAACAGATAATAAGGACATATATAAAGACCGTTGCATATAAAAGTGTGGGAAGTCCTGACCAAATTGTATCATCTAATGAATCTATAGGTGAACAAAGGCAGACACAAACTCTACATGCTAGAAAGCTAAATGGCTTTTGTCTAATTTGACTGCAAATTTGAATGAACACTTACCATTTACATTCAAATACCAAAGAGAAAAGTCAAAATCTATTTTTTTATAATTCCAGTGTAAAATAATAATAAAAAGGAGGTGTAAAGAATACTTAAGTTTCTATAATTTACTAGTATTTCATTTAAATTCATATTCGTCACTGAGCACAAATTATTTTTCAAGTATAACAAAGTAAAAATGTGAACAGACCTCCCATGGGCTATCTTGCTCTGAAGAATTATTCCATATGCCTATGATACATGGAGGGAGAAATGCCTCCACAGATCATGCTGTTGATATCATGCCACAGCATCAGCCAAATATTATTTGATATTATGAAGCAACAAAATATCTTGCATCAGACATGGTATATAGCGTATGATATAATGTTACCGAGAATGTACCTTTTCTAATAGGGCTGTTTTTAATTCAGCTTGTTGTGTCTCATTTTGTTTTTTCTTCTGGTCGAAAGATTCCTTCAGTTCTTTTACTTTCAATTGGAGCTGTTGTTCATTTTTTTCTTTTTCTTTGAGAATACCCTGAAGCTGCAGGACTTGTACACGTGTCAAATCAAGCTCTGTTGCTAGCTGTTTGGATATCTAAATATTGAAATGTAGTATTACTTCAATACCATTGCTATTGTGGCAATTATTTTGCTTTGATAGAAAATTTCTCTTTTTTCCTCATGTTACTTTTAATATTTTTCTTAATATTAAGTACATATTTTTCAAAAATCCAATTATAATGAAACTCCAGATCTCTATATCTAAAAGGGAAATACCACTCATGCATCATCACAAAATCTCCAGAACCGTAAAGCCTACAAACTTGAAATTCGGCACTTATGTTCCTCTTGGCTTTTAGATGCTCACTTAAGAAAGGATTTTTCAAATTGACCACCAGAACATTAGTATTTCATATATTATTATTAACACGCTCTGATGCTAAGGAGTTCTACTCCCCCTCCCCACCAAAAAAGAAATCTGTTCCAAATACAAAACACAAGCAGAAGAGAGGGGTTTCAGTTTCAGTTTTACTTTCACAGCAGCAAGCATCTTTAGTACAGAACAGTTGAGCTAAGCCATGCCCATGCTTCTTGCTGTCTCCTTGCTCACACAGCAAATACTATTTCATTTTCCAAACAGGACCCTAGTCAGATGAATACCAATGGATGCTGGTAGGCAGAGGCAGAATATTTTTTTCCTTATTTTCCTCCCCAAAAACTAAGCCCGACCACATAATTTTATAGCAAAGCATGGGTATTGAGCTAGTATTTCATATACACATAACAAATAATTTAATCCCACAGCAATAATTCATAATTCATTTGAGAAAATCTGTATATATAGTTCTTCCTTCCACAGAGGTTTGAGTTTAACAATGCTACAGGTAGTCCTGGACTTACAACAGTTCATTTCATGACTGTTTGAAGTGATTCATGAAAAATATTAAAATCATTTTTCACACACAACCATTGCAGCACCCCCATGGTCACGTGATCAAAGTTCAAATGCATGGCAACTGGCTCAAAGTTAGGAGGGTTACAGTGTCCCAGGGTCACTTTTTCTGACCTTCTGACAAGCAAAGTCAATGAGGTAGCCAGATTCACTTAACAGTGTTACTAACTTAATGATTGCAATGATTGACATAACAACCGTGGCTACAAAGGTTGTAAAATGGAGCAAAACTTACTTAACAAATGTCTCATTTAGCAACAGAAATTTTGGGTCAATTGTGGTCATAAGTTGAGGACTACCTGTATCTGAATTCCATAGGAGTCATGCTTATGGTCAACAATTAACATTACCCCATCTTGTTTTTCCAGTAAGTTTTTCAGTTCATTCTGTTCTTTAGCTATAGATTCCGACTGTAACTGAAGTTGATGCCTAGCTTCTTGACAAGATTTTTCCTGTATAAAAAATATTTAATAAGAATTTTCTGTTAAATTACTAAAATACATTACAAATATTACTAATGAACTCTAACATCCTTTCAAATTAGTTTCAAAAACTCACACCACAGTTGAAACCACATGTAATAAATACAAGTTGTAATAACTATGATTTTGCAAGCAAAACGCATGAGAGAGTGGAGCAAAAGATGTTACGTAAAGAACATGATGTTTTAGCAAGCAATAATAACATTTTCTTTTCAAAATAGGCTATGAATTTAGGTACCAAGATACGTGTATACTGTAATAAGCAAAATGGTCAATTAAATATTTGTTCAGTACTTTCCACAGTCAATGCCATCACTAAAGATAGTGCTCTGAGTTTTCACTGGAAGCCTGCAAACCGCATATGTATATTGGTTACACAGAAAATAATTTTATTTAAAAGTCAGAACTCACAATTTCTGCTACAGCTGTGTTTCCTCTCTGTTTCTCTTTCTCCAATGCATCCTTTGCTTCTTCCAAAGATTTGTTGCTATTTGAGAGTTTACCTTTGAGGATCTCAAGTTCTTTTAATAGAGTATCTTTTTCCAGCTTCATTTTCTCCAAATCATCTGTTAATGTTTGCAACTTTCCATCTAATTCCCTGTGATACTTCAATTTATCTTGATTTAATTTCTCAATTTCTAACTTCAGTTTTTCATTTTCTTCTTCCTGCTTTAATCTTTGTTGGCTTACCTCTTCTAATGTATCATTTTTTTTCTGTAAGTCTAATTTGGTTCTAGATAGCCTATATAAATATAACATATAAAAATGAAATTATTTCAAGTTCAAAATTACATGAGTGAGCATTAACTTTTATATAAAACTTTTCAAATATTCAATGAACTTCCTACACTTTGCTCAGTAAAATTAATGCCACTATTTCAGTATTATTACTGAATATTGAATATTATTACTGGAGCTACCCAGAGTCACCCTGTAGAGGAGATGAGCGGCATAAAAATGTAGTAAAATAAAAAACTAATTATATACTAACAAAGCAAAAATCATTTTTATTTATTTAAAATATGTACATAGCCAAATATGTATAATACCACGCAAATTTAAACAAAATATATAATTCAAAATAATGTTTGTTAATTTCAACTCCAACAAGGCAATAGAGTACAAAAGAAAAAAAAGATGCTAGAAAATAAGAAACTGACAACTTTTAAAATGTGGATACAGCCAGGGATGGGATTCAAATTTCTCAACAAACAGTTCTGTGGTTGTGGCCTAATTTGTGGGTGTGGCTTGGTGTTCATGTGACTGACTGGGCATAGCTTGTATGCAAATATTATAAATATTTATGTAAATATTGAATTTTTTTATTAAAAAAGAGCAACTTTTATCCAAAAGCAGGCAAAACAGGCAGGAAGATTGAGTTGCTCACAGAATCACAGATTCATTAAGAGATCTATCTTTCTGCAATTGGCTACCTGAGTCTGCCTCATAAAATTTGCTAGCAAGCAAACTCACAAAATTAACTCACAATACATCATGTATGTAAACATTGATTTTTTTTTACTAAAAAAGAGCAACTTTTACCCAAAATTAGACAAAGCAAGCAAGCAAATTGAATTGCTCACGGAATCACAGATTCACTTAGAGATCTGTGTTCTGCCATATGCTACCTGAGTTTGCACTGAATGATAGACGCTTCTGGCTCAGCTCTGCTTTTAGATTAGCTAGAAATCAAGAAATCCAATGATTTCCTGCTTTCTAGCTAATCTAAATCTCCCAGCACAGCAGAACAGCTGATGGCCAGGGGAAAAGAAAAAGAAAAATAGCAACTTAGCAGGCAAGTTTGATGGCACGCATTCCAGGTAAGGAGTGGGCAAGGTGGGGCCAGCCAGTGGCGCGATTTGCCAGTTCTCCGGCAGATAGAATCCCACCTCTGGTGAGAGTGCATTTTGTGTGTGTGTGTAGATTATTTCCTAAAAACCTCAGCTGTGCAGCCTGGACAGCTGACAAGCGCTACACAACGGTGTGCAGCGTTTGAAAATCCTCCTTGCCTGCTTTTTCAACCTCAGCTGTGCTGCGCAAAGCAGCTGAGGTTGAAAAAGAAGAAAATAAAGGATAGCTAAGAGCCTGGGCAGACGGGTAGGCCAAACAGAGCAGCAGACACCGAACCAGTTATGTGTCTGCTGTTCTTCAGAGCTACCGGTTCTATAGAACCAGGGCAAACTGGTAGCATCCCATCCCTGGATACAGCTAAAAGTGGCACATTCAAATTAGTTAACATACATTTCTCTCTCTTCCTCTAGTTGTTTGCTCAGTTCTGCAGCTTTGAGGTTCAACTCTGTGCACTGTTTTCTTTGCTGCTCTAGTTCTTGAAGAGCCTTTTCTTTTTGTCCCAAAACTTCAAAAAGGTCAGTTTCAAGTTTCTGTAATGATAATTTTTAGAAAGTAAATAATTACAACAAAATGATAATGATATAATGACACAGAAAGGTGATTACCTTAACCCTCTGTGGATTTATTTATCTTCTCTCAACAAATATGAATATGGGCTGTCAAAACATTTCGTACTGCATGGGTCAAACTGGCCTCAGTAGAGTCTAACAAATAGCATTATTAATAGCATCACACAAATATCATTTAAATGTATGTACAAATTTCCAAGTGAAGCAATCTTTGTCTTTCTTCCACTTTAATTTTTTCTGTCAAAGTTGTTGCTGAGACTTTTTTGCTATTTCAAATCTCATTATTTAATTGCTGTTCCAATGTATTAACTTTAATGTCTGTAAAAACTTTTTTCCTGATTGTAAAGTTTCTTTGAGTATGAAGTTAATCAATGTCTGATTGAGTATAGAAATCTTTTTTCTAGTTTTCTTCACCAACTAATACAGTAGTAATAGTAGTAGCCGTATTACTATGATTACAAATTGAACACATTTTCCCTATCATTAGCAACAGAAATTTTTAAAACTGAAAACTAGTAAAGAACAATTTAAACTGCTTTGGTAAAGGGATCAGAAGCATATATTCTCCCTTTTGGTTCCTACTGTTTTGAGTTTGATTATCCAGGCAGACAAAAACAAATATAGTCTTTTGTTGATCAGCCAACTGTTAGAAATATGACTTCCACAAATCCTGTTGACAGAGTCTACCTGATGAACAAATCAACCTTAGTTTAGAAGAGGTGAAGAAAATAGAAAATACAGAACAGGCACAAATATGCCATTTATTCCAAACTCCATGACCTTCTCGTATATTAACACAGGCCTTAGCTCTTCAATTTGGTCCTTTAGGAACTGAATATGTGTAGAACTAAAAGAATACACAAGTGCTACATCTTCTTAGTTTGTTACTGACTTGAACAGAATAAATAATTAAATGTTTCCTCAATACTACAACATTCATTAGAAGGTAACAATACTCTAGGCTGAATTAGCATAGGAAACAAAAGAAAGGAATAACTTAGGGAAACTATTTTCCCTTGCAGACAGACGAAGAAAAAAATCTCTCTCTAAAAATAGCAAAATTCTGCTTCATTATGTGCAAACTTCACGTATAGTACCAATGGTTGCCAACAGTCAATATTGGATTAATTTTTCTTTGTTTATTTTAGTATATGTATTTTTACTTCTCAATAACTAAAATATATTATTGTCTTTTTTTTCTAGTCTTTATTTTAACAATATTTGTCATCTTTCTTTTCCTATACCATTTTAGGTTTGCTATTTCCTCCTAATTTCTATTTTTCATGGCATTCTTGCCATTCTGTTGTTTCTACAGTGTAGTTGAAATGAGAAGGTAAAAATCTCTCAGAGTTGTGCAAGGTTCATATCTAGACAGTGAGGATTTAGATGATCAGAATTCTTTCTATGGAGAAAGTTAGGCAGAGAAGCATTGATTTTTATAATTCTAAAAAATTGTGTTGCTCATTATTCAAAATGGAAAATGGCATACAAAACAAAAACAAGCAGAGGGTAGTAAAAATTCTCTATGACTTCTATGATCCAAAGATATTTGCTATGGACCAAAAAATATAACTGATGCTTTTGTGTTATACAATGATAAGAAAAAATATGAATCTTTATGTTTCTTTCACACTTTCCAGAGTTAAACATGATTTGAGTGACCTTAAGATTTTCCTATCTGCTTTTATGTGAAATCAGTTTCTGTTTGAGTTGCTCATTTCATATTTAATAATGACTATACTTTGCATCAGCTGTTCTACCTTTCTCATCGCCTCTCCATATCGGCACCAGCCACAATTGGAAATATGAACTAAAAATAAATAAATACAAACCTTATGTTGACCTTCCAGATCTTCTGTTTTTTGCTCTAAATTAAGGTGTTTTTCTTTGAACTCTTTAAGACTGGATTCCAACTGTATACAATATTCTTCTTTATCATGCAACTTGGAAGCAACTTGATCCAACTGAGTACAGACTTTTGTTAGTTCCTATTAGGAATAATTTTTAAAAATCATTTTTAGAAATCTAGTATAATGACATTAGTTTAAGTATGAAAGAAATGCTTTTTTATCTGAAAACATCCAGTATATGAAACAAAAATTACAATGGCTCATCACATAGCCAGCCAGAAGTTTAGACTACTTCTTTATAATTGACTACTTGGTTATTTTATTATACACTGCCCAGTCACATATATGAGATGGGCAGCTATATAAAATAAATAAATAAATAAATATTCTCTTATCAGTGCAGTAAACTACAACATTTACAACAAAGGCAACATATTTTTTATGAATATCACTGTACTTAAAACAATAATTAAAATGTGATGGGTATAATTTAGACATGCACTGTGTCAATACATACCACTATAAGTCTGTCCTGATCTGCCTTCTAAACATAAAGAATTCTCAGCCGGTAAAATCATACATAGCTGAGAATTCTGGAGTTGAAATTCACATATCTGGGAAGGACACATGTTGGATAAGGCTACATAGAAATACTATTACAGAATAATTCCCAAAAATTCACACAAAGATGTTCAAGATGTTCTTTTAATGTAAGAGATCCTTGTACATGTTACTTACCTGCAGAATTCAGATCAAAACCAATTATACTCTAAAAAACAAAGGCAGTAAATAAAATATATGTGCTTCCTGCCAATACGAACATAGGAAAATTAATTTTCAGTAATTTTTTAAAAATAGATTTTCTTAGTATTTGCCCCACATGGTTACAAGTCCACTTGTTTTCCTGAACTCGCCTAGTTTTATTATAGTGAAGCTATCAATGCACGGTGTGACAAGGGAGCTTGTTTATTAGCCACCTTCTCACAAATCCTGATGTTGATTTAGGCTGAGAAGAAGTCATTCAGCTGGCTTCTGTGCCTAAAAAAAGACTAGAATATCACTTTTCTAGTCCAAAATTTTAATCCCTATACCATGCTGATTCTCAAAAAAGAACCATTTGATTATGTTTAGAAAACCCCAAAAAGATTTGTACACCATCTTTCAACAGTCGTAGCAATCCCCAAAAAAACATTTCCCCCAACATTTTATGTTTTATTTAGAAATTATATATTTTAAATGTATCATTTGGGGTATTTGAGGTAAATATAAAAATAGCATCACAGAGTTATATATTTTAGATGATGATACATAAAATTCACCTTGCTTTAAATAAATCATTCTTAATTGTGAAGCTATAGTATAGGGCCTTTTTATTTCTCTCACCTGCTGTTTGTCTTGCAACGCATTCTGGGCAGTATCCAAGTGATTCTGAAGGTCTGCTCTCTGAGCAGCTTTTGCCGCCTCCGCTGACAGAAGCAATTCAGTCTTTGCTTTTACCTGACAGAATTAAAATATGTTATCTTAGTATTGACAATATTACACAGTTAACTTGTAAAACCTTAAATTTTCCTGGGGTGAACAATTTACTAAGTGTACCACAGCATTATCAATGGATAGAAAATAGATAGACAGATAAACAGAGAGAGACAAACAATGTAAATGATGCTGTTTATTGAGGACACAGACAATTCAACCTATCCTGGCCCACTATCTGTCTTTTGCTGTGACAGGCTATGCTGAGCAGTTTAATGGGATGACTTGCCCATCCGAAATTATTGCACATCTTTTATTTGTCCAGGTCTTTGGCCACTGCTTTTCAGCGCCATTTGCCTTTTGGCAGCAGGACAGTCAAAAAGTCTCCAATGTGCACAAAAAACGTATTTCCCATTTCTCTTATATGCCTTGTCACTCACAGCAAGGAGAGAAGGAGGGAAAGCAGGTCATTGGGGTACCAGTTATCCCAAAAGCAAAAAGACCTACTTGACAGAAAAGAGAAAGGGAAGAAGTAGGTCTTTTCCTGCCAGTTCTGCAATTGTCATGGATCAAAGAATTAGTAGCAGAGGAGCCAACTCTTTTTTGTGTCTCCCCCAATAGACAGCAGAAGAAGGATGGGCAAGGAAGGATGGGAAGCATATGTTTTTGGTATCAGTTATCCCATTAATAAAGTGGTCTGATCCCCCTCTAAAAGTCCACTTTCCTGCAGGAATGTTACATTCACAGGCATTTCCCCTCACCCCCAACACCTTGTGGAACACCTGTTCAAAGCTTAAGCTTTCATATGTTTGTCTATTGGCCTTGCAGAATACCACAGGAATATATCACCATCTGATTTTTTGAAAACTAATATCTATACCTTTTTAAAACTATAATGCAAAGTAACATCTTCAATGTACTATCTTCTCAGTACCCTGAGATGAAAAAAAACTGCAGTCATAATGAATGAGATACTGACGACCATGATTTATCATTGCTTATTCCCCATCACAATGGAGCTATTAGATAAAAATCTATGGAAGCAAAGGTTTCAATAATCTTCTCATAGCTGTGCCAAAGAGACAAGGGGACAACATGTAAACCCAAGGTTCACTCAGAGTAGTTTCATCACAATAAAATAGTGACATAATATCTAAATGCAGCCAGTGTATACAATGCTTACAAATGTAAAACTTTCTGGAGCTTAGCTTAATTGATAGGTGTTACTGGGTTTGTTAAAATTAAATTAGCATTCCTATCCCTTATACTTTACAAAAGTAAAAATTTAAAGTTAGATCACCTGCAAATCAAGTTGCATTACTTTTTCTTTACTTTCACTTAGCTGATTACGTAGCTCACTGATAGTTGTTTCCAAGGAAAGAACATGATCTTGAGATGCTCTTAAATGGGATTTCTGTTCCTGCATTTGCTCATGCAAATTTTCTAGGGCCTGTTTATGGCTTTCTGATTGATTTTTCAATTTTTCTGCCAGCTGTGTTACCTAAATGCAAAATAAAGGAAAACAATGATAAAATGTTGAAGTTAAAACTGGTTTTGGACCAGACTGATATTTTATATCTCAAGATCTGGATATCCTTGGCAATTTCTTCTTCAGCTAGTTTCTGCACATCTGAACGATCTGGAACAAAAGATTCCCTCTGGGTCCATACCAAAGGAATATTATCTGGACAGACCACAGAGTCTGGCTTTCTGTCACTGCCCTCATGCCCGAACAGCATTCCTGGGATATATATTTATTTGTTTGTTTGTTTATTGAATTTGTATTGCCGCCTATTTGCCCATGGTGACTCAAGGAGGCTTATAGAATATAAAACCATATTTACAAACAATAAAAACTAACAAAAAGAATCAAATAAATTAATAAAGTACAATAGAACAAAATCTGGAAAAAAATAAATAAATAATTCACCCCCAACTCCCACCCCCCACCCCAACAACAGCAGATCACACAAGCCATTTGATGGGCTCCATCCCGCTCTGGGTTCCTCAGGCCCGCTGGCAGAACCAGGTCTTCAGTACCTTCCAGAAGAGTATTAAAGAGAGGGCCATTTCAATCTCTGGGGGAATGATGTTCCAGAGAGAGGGAGCCACCACGAAGAAGGCCCTTCTTCTGGGTTCCACCAGGTGTATCTCCCTCAGAGATGGAACCCGCAGCATTCTCTGTCTCCTCACTCTAATGGGTCAGATAGATGTGACTGGCAAGAGACATTCCCTCAGATAACCTGGTCCCAAGCCATGAAGGATTTGCAAATTACAATGACCCTTCCATCACCCCTGCATATGGAGCAGTGGTGAGAGTGCAGTATTGCAAGCTACTTCTGCTGCAGCCAGGTGCCTGCAATTTGGCAGACAATCTCACCAAGCTCAAGATTGACTCAGCCTTCCATCCTTCCAAGGTAGGTAAAATGAGAACCCAGATTATTGGGGGCAATATGCTGACTCTGTAAATTGCTTAGAGAGGGCTGTAAAGCACTATAAAGCAGTAAGTCTAAGTGCTATTGCTATCACTGCTATCACTTTGTTTTTGAAAAGCAAGCTAGACCTAACTCTTTAAAAGATATTTTCAGATCACTTCCTGCTAAAGAACTATAGAAAAAAAGCTAGATTCTAAGTTACTTCAGCTGGACTCAAAATCTCTATTCACTATACAGGGCAGTCCTGAATCCTTCATTCAGAGAGATCAGTCAAAATTGGCCCTCTCTGTTGGAAGGAAAAAGAATGGGAAAAGTAAGCTTTGGATTTTTAGCTTCCTTCCAAAAATTCTCATGGAAGAAGAGTTTTATTCCTAACAAACTCTCCACTTCTAAGCCTTTATCTTGTTTCCTCCATTCTCCCACATCCAACCTTAATGTAGTTAATTCCTAGTGCAATACAGGTAATCCTCAATTTATAACAGTTCATTTAATTACTGTTCAAAGTTACAGTGGCATTGAAAAATGTGACTTATGACCATTTTTCACACTTGATCACTGCAGCATCCTCATGGTTATATGATTTACATTCAGATACTTGACAACTGGTTCATATTTATAATGGTTGCAGTGTCCCGGGATCATAATATTATCTTTTGCAACATTCTGGCAAGCAAAGTCAATGGAGAAGCCAGAGTCACTCAACAACCGTGTTATTAATTTAACAACTGCATTGATTCACTTAATAAATGTGGCAAGAAAAGTTGTAAATGGGTCAAAACTCACAACAAATTTCTCACTTAGCAACATAAATTCTGAGCTCAATTGTGGTTGTAAGTTGAGGACTACCTGCAATAGGAACTTAAGGCAACAAGAAGTGAACCATCAAGTAACAAGATATGTCACTTTAAATACTATCGTCTAACAAATTTGGAATTTTTTACTTTGAAAACTTCTTACCTGTTCCTGCAAAGCATGATTCTTTTCCTGTAATTGATTTAGAACTGCTGTTTCTCCTTCACCAGCTTGAATTTTTGCATACAAGTCTTCCCTTTCTTTTTCTAGCAGAGAAATATTCTCCTTACTCTTTTGTAGCAGGGCTTCAAGGTTTTGGATTTTTTGATCTTTATCACCAATCTGACGTAGAACTTGCTCTAAATCATTCTTGGAAAGGGGGAATACAATCGCTAAATATATCTAGGAACATAATTTCTGCATGTTATATTTAGAGAGAGCTTCTGGCCCTCTTTTTAAGAAAAACAACTTGAAGCCATTTTTCTTTTTCATGTAATTAAATAGAAAGATTAACAATGAAAGTTAAAAATACAATCAAAATAAAATGTTTGTAATGAGGAACATACAACAGAAAATGAGTTTGTTTAAAACGTAAAGAAAAGTTTTTATTCATTTTTCAGAAAAAAACAGGAAGAAGAAACAGAAAAAGACATGATCTATCTCTAAAGCTATACAAATGAATTAATGGTATCTGCCACAAATTCTTACAATCAAATATCAATAACAAAATGCTATGTAATATGAAATATATAGAGGTAGTCAATTCCTACTTTGAACTGAGCTTCAGAAAGGCAATTGCTTATAACAATGCTTCAAAACAAAAATATGTCAACTTCTGAACTACTTGATATGTCATGCCTAATGAGAGTTTCATGAAATAGCATAGCAGTCCATTTATGAATCATCAAAACTTGATTCTAACAAGCTCTTTATCTTGTAGTAGTAACTATAACCTGCATTTCAACAAAAATATTTCTTCTTGTAGCACAGGGGTCCCCAATCCCAGGCCATAATCCACTATTGGGTTTGAGCCTTTTGGAACTGGACCGTGGGATTGGCAGGTGCATGCACGCATCCCTACTCGTGGAGCAGAAAGCAAGTGCATGTACACATTCTCCATTTGAGAAAGCGGCGTGAGTGCATGCCCATCGCTCATTCAAATGGAGCTGCATGCATGTGTGCACTTGTCTGCCACGCATGTGGAACCATCCCCTCTCCTCCCCAACGGTCTGCAAAGCCAAAACAGTTGGGGAACTCTGTTCTAGCACACGAGAAATATGTTGGGCTTTTCTGTCTGCAGCAAAATTCTCTTACCTGGGCTTCTCGAAGTTTTGATGTTGTACTTTGCTGAAGATTCTGCTGCTCTTGATGCTGCTGCTTCATTTTGTCTAATTGATGTTGCAATTCAGTTGTATTTGCCGCTTTTTCCTTTAGCTTAGAAAAATAGTCACAGACTGTTGACTGAAAACTGACAAGCACAATTTAGTAGTTTAATAGTTTATAATTTACTCTAATACTGAAGTATTTTACATCAGATATCTTTTTTATTAAATCAGAAGTCATGTTATATTTGTCCTAAAAGTAGTTTAAAAAAAAAATCCCTTCAACAACTTTTCCAACAAAATCAAAATATTATAATCACATTATAACAGTAGGTGATTGTTTCCTATATTACATTCTGCATTTTTCATTAGGAAAGATGCATAGAAAAATAAAGTTCCGTTGTTTCTTATTATCATCTATTCTGAAATTGTAATTTTTAGATACCAATCAATAATTAGGCAGCAAAAAAAATAATCTTTATAATTCTTACACATGCTCAGTTAAAGCCGGGCAAAGGTTGGACCTAACCCTGAAAAAAATCTTGAGAAGCAGACATTATGGACTCCTAGCCGAATGATGAAAGATTAATACCCTGATCCATTATGTTTAATGAAGGATTAAGGAATTTTGGAAGATACATTTAATTAAAGAAAGCAAAAGGAAGAGACAGCATGTAAGATGGAGTTTTCCAGTTACTAATCACAAAACACAAATTGAACTCAACCAAAATTATATTCTGCATATAATTTTTACCTCCTCTTCAGCACGTGAAAGTTTTAACTGAATGTCAGCCACTTGCTGTTCCTTTTCCATCAGCTTTTCACTGGATAGCTGTCTCTGCTCTTTTAGTCGGCCCTGTGCTTCCCCAAGTTGATGTTCTGTTTCCAGAAGTTTATTATGTAACTGGAATTGAAAACAAGTCTCATTTTGATGAACATGCCATACTTTTTTTTAACTATTTTTGTTTTTGTTTGCAAAACACATATAAATACTACGGTATAAATACATTCAGTCCTAATAAGTTGTGGACTAACACACACAACCTAGTCAAAAAGTCTGGCCCATGGGATGACTCAGTTCACCCTTCTCTTCCAGTTACAAATAAACTGCAGTTCAAATAATGAGAGCAGCATTATATTTTGTTTTCCCAGATCAATCCACTGCAAGATAAAAGTATCTTCACTAATGATTGCAAATCTTTATCTACTACGGTATATATAGTCTATTGGTCTAGTCCAGATAGCTGGACAGATGTCACACTACTAGCTTTCATGCCCAAGAGTGAACTTAAACCTGGATGATACAGTACCTTAACTACTATACATTGGTTCTAAATTATTTGAATAAAATCAATATGTATATTTCATAAAATACATTTATATGACTACATTGTCTTAACTGACTTCAAATCACAGAATAATCTACAGGGGTTTTTTTTCAGACAAGCAACTTAAACATTAGTATGAACTGCACTGAGAAGAGGGGAACAAGTAAACACAGTCTGCTACTGTATCATGAGATCACCCAAAACATACAAACTATATGTAGAGGTTGATTAATTCAGCTGGTAAAGTACTAAACTGGAGGATTTCCATGTAGAGCTCACACAAGAATGGAAAATTATCTGAAAGACTAGCAGGAAAAGATTAAGGATTTTGGAGACAAGGAAAAGCAGCTGGATAGCAAAGTACCTGCTGGATTTATACAGTTTTGGCTACTGAAAGAGTTGCAAATTCCAAGATGGAGTGAAGATCAATATAAGTTCTAAAGTGATGGGAAGATCACTGAAGATCGAAAAGGATCAGCTTCAAGGGATCATGTCTAACATACCAGAGGGAGAAGTGGGAAAGACTTAAGTTGATTCTGCTGGCTACAAGATATTACCAGCTAATAATGATAAATGTTCTTGCTTATCTCTAAGGGGAATCTATTAATATCTATCCACACTTAAATGTAGTTTAAGTCAGGCAAAAATTAACATAGCAGAAAGCTCCAGAGGCAGAGATAAAGTTAATTGCTAATTGGCAGAATAATTTTAGTCATAAAAAAAAGTTCTGGTTTACTGCAGGTAAAGTGTCTTTGAAATCAAATGTAGAGGCAGGAGGGAGAAACACTGTTTCTTAATCTGCTTAAGCTAAATGCTACTTTTAGGATTAGTTTTGTATGATACTGAGATTCCAAAGACTATTTTATTTGAGTTATGTCATTAATTTAAAACAATGGTATACAGAATATATTTATATGCTGTAGTTAATTGTTTTCTTTTTAAAAAAAGTTTTGCTTCCATCTAAACCATAGCTGTCAAACTCCCAGCCTGTGGGCCAGATGCATCAGATGCTGGCCATGTCCAAGTCCAACTTAACAAAGGGGGGGAAAGTCCGAAAGTGATGCTGTTATGACGACATGATTGACATCCCTAGTCTAAACTATGAAAAAATAAGTGATTTCAATAAGTGAAATCAGGCTTATAATTTATTTGCTTAAGAATGGATAAACTTAACTTTACCTGATTGAGCTCATTTTGAAGCAGCAGGCTTCGCTGTTCTTTTTCTTCCCTTTGTTGTTGTAGCTGCTTGTATTCTGCCTTAAGATGTTGGGTTTTGGCTTCAACTTCTGACAATTCTTCCTTAAGTTTTTGACTTGCTTCTCCCTTTTCACACAATTCTTTCTGCAATCTCTGTAATGAGTCCTCAGATGCAGACAGTCTTGCCTGAAGTTGTTGACAGTCCAATTCCTTTTGATTAAGAGTTGCTTGCAAATTCCTTTTACCCACTGATTCTTCATTTTTTCTCTCTTCTAACTGAGTATATTCCAATTCTTTCTTTTTTAATTTTTCCACTAGATTCTAAAATTGAGGTATAGATATAACTGAGATTGTAATTCATTAATTTTAAATAAAATAGGCAGCTGGATTAAAAATGCAAAATTAGTAATTTTAATATAAAACATGCATGACTACATATACCAAAGGGCCCCAGAATGAAGTTTTCCATTATTTTTCTTATAAGTCAATATTCTGAATTTGTATTTTATTATTTCACTATACTATCAAAAGGACCCTAAACTGAGAATATGCAATTTCATTTTTCCTATTGCTTGCAAGCTCAGTTGCAGCCATAACCATGTAAGCTTCAGAACCAAAGATAATGTTTTTGCAAGTACATATAAGTATATAAATGCTGTAAGAATAGAAAGTATGATGCCTGCTGCATTAGGATCAACAGAAAAATACTGCATGTTCTAATATAATGGTATTTCATATCGATCCAAGGTTTCTAAAGAGCTAGCATTCCTGACTTATTTTTTCAAAATACATGTGTCCATAATCCAAGAACAGATCTTGGCTTAATTTTGTCATGTAAGAAGAGAAACAAGTCTATGATCTCAATAAGTAATGTCAGAGGTTTTATTATTTGTTTAACTGATAAGACTGTATCTTTAGAATTGAATAAGATCATCAATCTATAGCTTTCAAATGCAAATAGCAATATTTTTACCCGATTTTTCTGTGCAAATTCATTAACTGAAGTTTGAAGTTTCTGGATCTCCTGTACATATGTAGCCACTTCCTGTGGTCCTTTTGCAAGTTCAGTATTTAACTTATTAATGGTAGCCTATGACGGGGGTGGAATGAAAAAAAATTAATTTATAATTTTAATTTAACAGGAATATATTACCATAATTACAGAAATCCATAACAAAAGTTTATGTATCATCAAAAAAATTGAAGTTCTTTAAATATATACTATACAAAGAGTATATGGAAATATTGTTTTATATAAATTCTACAAACATTACTAGTAAAAAAGGGGAAACAATGTCACAATTGTATCACAAAACAATGATTCTTGCTTGGTTTCTGCTATCAGCAAAAAAAACCTACATAAATAAAGCAATTTTAACATTATAGCTAAAGATCAATTACTTATATTCTTGCCAAATCCATACTGAAGTGAGGGTTCCCTGTTTTCTATTTCAACTCAGATTGGCAAGAAAAATATCGTGGATGCCCATAATTTTCCTGATCCTAATAAAGACATAATTCTGAAACGTGTATAAACTATTTCACGACTCCTGTTATTCTTTTCTTTATAAAAGCAAGCCTCCTATTCTCTTAGAGGACTCTCTTCCAGCTCTTGTTAATTGTGTTCTGTTTTTCTTCCTATAATCATGTGTATCCATCCCATCAAACTCAAATGAAGTCTTGGATGGTGTAGGATCTCCTGCCATGGGTCCAATGTCCCTTTCAATCTTAGTATTCTACATTATATGTTTTAGACAGAGAAAAGTCTAATTTTAAATTTGAAAGCTAAAATTCTAGTTTTGTTCCACAAAAATAAAAGGAAGATGTTAATAATGAATACATAAATAGAAATGTTTGTATATATAAACAGAGTGTCTATATAAACACACAGAGATATTTATACATATTTGTACATGCCAACACCTGGTGAAAAACAATTGTATTGTACTTCTTAATGGTAATAGGGGATTTCCTTGTATTTGGTATAAACTATTCTTATTTTTTACATCTTATTACCCTGTTTCTCCAACAATACAGCCTCCCCCAATAGGAAGTCCCAGCATGTTTTATAGAAATGAAATGAAATTAAGCCCCTCCCCCCAAATTAAGGCCTATATTTAAACATGCAAAATGGGGAGGAATGTGGGGGGGCTTGCCGTTAGGAAGTACTTTTGTTGCACACCCAGATATAGTGCTGCCTTCGTTGACCCCAAT
Source organism: Laticauda laticaudata (assembly GCA_004320025.1). Classification (NCBI taxonomy): domain Eukaryota; kingdom Metazoa; phylum Chordata; class Lepidosauria; order Squamata; family Elapidae; genus Laticauda; species Laticauda laticaudata. The sequence continues at coordinate 21,250 of BHFT01008852.1, forward strand.
ACGAAGTGCCCCACCAATGCCGAGGTCAACATCCAAGCCGTCGCCGCCCGCCCACCTGAAGATGCAAGGGTGGGGAATTAAGTCACCCCTGAAAAGATGGCCTAGCCATTTTTTCGGGGCTCAAAAAAAAAAAAAGACCCGGCCTTATTATATGAGAAACACGGTACTTTAGATACCCATTGTCATAAAATAAATTCACTAGGACCTAAGCACTAGAATCTGTATCCTCCTACTGTTCCTTTCCTTTCCATCCATCCATCCTTATCTTTAAATATTATTTTTTTCATGAGTTCTGAAAATAAGCCTTAGAGAAACAAATAAGGACTTTTAAAGGTGCACATTGTGCAGAAAGTGATATATGTGGGTGAATGTAGCACATTAAAACTTCAATTTTGTAAGATATGTGAATGAAAATGGAAAAAAGAACTCCTGTGTACCCTTTACAAATCTAATGGTAACTAGGCAACAACTTATAATTGTCCCGAGTGCTTAAATAAAATAGAGTAAATCTAGTACGTTGGAACATAATAAGCATCGCTTTATTTTAAAAGTGAATACTATTCTTGGGATTTGGTTGCAGGACAGATTTCAAGGTGAACAATGTTCAGTAGAAGGAGATAAAGAAGGGGGAAATATTATCAGATTCATTTGAATTATATGAGCTTCCCATGAACTGCTGTACAATAATGAAAAGTACCAGTAAGAAAAAACAAAAAAGAGATATTTCTCTAAATCTGACAGAGTTCTCATTATTAGAGGCAAAGTGAATTCCTTCACTCTACAAAAATTCACTTCTGATCGCAACACAACTTCAAATATTAAAGACGCAATAAAATATATGAGACTACATCTTCGTGGCTTATTGACATATGCAATGAGCTTTCCAAAGATTGGGTCACAAAACTCCATTTCTTCTTTTATTTAGGGAGAATGAGCCTAAAAGGACATGTAATGGCCTGGCTGTTACAACTGCTCTCATGGGCTACCTTTCTTAAACTACTGTCCTTCAGGCATGTTCACCTGCAAGTTCTGTAAAGCTAGTTGGGCAATGCAATCTCTTACCATGAGAGAGCACAATTTTGGAGAAAACCCATATGCATTTTTGGATGTCTTATTTTTCTGATTTTCTGGAACTATTTATCCAACATTTTTGCAGAATTTACTAAGAGATTTCTATTCTGTTCAGCTTTAAAGAGTCCTATGTGGTTCATGAAACCACCTAACAAATAATAAAACAATTAAATCCCAAAATAGTAGATCAGAATGTTTTGTTACAAATTCATAAGAACAGACAAAATACAGATATTAGTACCAATCACATAAAATCACTGGAAATCTGGATAGTTTAATTGTGGGAATAGTTTGTAAAATAAACACAAAAAAGGATTGGTGGGTTGTAATTTGTGCACAAATACTTCCTATCTGGTTTGCTATTTGTATGTAGTTACTTTTGAAAAGAGGTGTAAAAGTTAGAGTGTTACCTCAAATTTAAAGACCTCCACAGAAAGCAGTCAAAAAAATGATGGGTGAATGAAAAAGAAAACAATGATAAATGTTATTTCAACATTAGACGGAATGGTCATGGATCATTTAAATCAGTCGTGTGATGCTGATAAAACATGCACATTTAATTGGGACAGATGTTTGTGATGTTAAAGCCAATTTAGACAAAATCACAATTCTCAGCAGATTCTACATATAAGTGGTACAATCAAAAGAAGAAAAATATGCAAGTGTTGCTTTGTATTTCAATCAGAAAACATTTGTCTTTGTGAGTGACTAAACCTGGAATCAGAGGTAGAAAAGGTTTTCCCATCCTCTGCCTACCACAGGAATACAAATTATAGCATCTCCTGGAAAAGGCTACCTAGTTTTTACTTGAACAAATCCAGCAAAGAGAAAGCCAAAGTTTGGTTTCAACTGCCTAATTGTTCTTGTTGTTAATGTTTTTTCTGACATTTAATCAGAATTATCCTGCCTGCTAACTTAAATCCAGTATTTCACATCCTATACTCTGCACTGATGGCAAAATGATTTTGGCACTCTTTTGCATGAAGAACACTATTACATTTCCTACTCTCATACAACTCTTCTATCTTCATAGGACTTATTTTCTCATCTACTGAACTAGTTGCTTAGCTGCACTAATTGACAGAAACACTTCTTTCAAGTAAATCACTTGGCTTTCTTGTTCTTCCCTTTGTATGGGAGGGAGTCAGAACACTTGTGAACAAAGACAGTATAGATCAGCTATCTCAGCCCACAACTGTCTCCCGTCATGTAATGCAAGCTCAGTCTGATTAGATTTTTTCAGCTCCTAAATCTGAGAACACAAGGACTTCTTATGAGAGCGTATATGCAATGTTTCCAGAAAATAGCTGCATTTTTTTAAAAAGAGCATTTGAATGTTTGAGAGAACTAAAAATATCGAATTTTACTTAATATAATAATAAATATATTAAAATTGCACCTTACAATTATTTTGTTATTACAGTCCTGTCTGATATAACACAAAAATGAATTCATGCATTTAAATATGCAAAACTATTTCATGTTAATTTTGACACAATGATCTTGTTGAAGTATTATCATGGATGGCTTCAGAACTTCAAAACAAAACATAAACTGAGTAACATAAGCGAGTTCTAAGACAGATTTTTTATAAGCATGATATTCCCACCTTCTAACTGGTAGAGATTTGATTAACAAATAAAAAACTGAACGAGAACTGAACTGAACTGAAACTGTCTTGAGAACATCCAAGATAATGCAAATTTATAAATATGTAACCAGAGAACTTCCAAAAGGGAAAGAGTGTGGTCTTGCAGCAAAAAGAGTTATATTGTACCACCAATAAATGACTATCAAATTTTTATCATACAGCTTTCTACTAATACAACCAGATGAAATTATAACATTATGGTTCATATTCAAATGTTTTGACTAGATTCATTACCTCTGCATTTGTATATTCTGCTCTCAAATGATTGCATTCATCTTTCAGTTTCTCAGATTCTTTCTCACATTCCAAAGTCATCTTATCCATCAATGTTTGAACTTGGACTAATTCCCTCTTTAGAACTGCAACATCTTCTACCCCAGGTCTTTGAAGCTTTAGAAAACAGCAATATGAAAATCAGTATTACAAAGTTCAGAATGAAATTATACTTTCAACATGTATACTTTCACTGTTTATAAAATTACAGTGCAAAACAAGTGTGTGTGTGTGTGTGTGTGTGTGTATAGTTTCCATATTACATACTCTTAAAGCTACTTACTTTCATAAAAACTGTAACAGAATACTCATATTCAAATATAATTAAAGTAGCTCTGCTATAGTTCCAATATTTTTTCTTAGCTTTCTGCAATTTTAATAAATTTTCTTGAACTTATTTTATTAAAATACTATGCAGCTAAATCCACTTTAACTACTTAGAGACATTCAACATCAATATTTTCAACTGTTGTTTAATTAATACCTAACAATTAATTAATCATAGGGTTAACAGACATGTGTTATTGTGAGGGCACAATAACTTTTGAAAACCATAAGAGTATGCATAAAGCACTTGTTGAGAAATCCTTGAAGTCGTTGCATCTTTTCCCATAATTCCATAGCTGCTACACAAACTAGTGAAAAGAAACACTGGACTTAAAAGTGTTCCCAAAAGCTATTCTATGTGTTCATGAGCACTCCAAAGCACATTATGGAATCAAAGGGTTCCTTGTCCAGCTTTGACTGGTGCACTAATGACAGTCTTACATAGAAGCAAAGGTCATAAGTAATCCAGGTGACTACCTGGATTATTGCAACACAAACTAGAGAACTGTAAAGGAACTTTACATGGACTTTCCTTTGATGACTATTCAAAAATTCCAGTTTTTGCAAAAAAAAAACAACAATCCACTTTACAACTGTGCTGCAAACCTAGATTGGTTACTAACAGGTTTCCCAGTTCAATTTAAAATGCTGATTTTATCTAGAAATATCTCTTGCAATTAGAATTAACCTGTCCAAAACTTACAACCAAGGAAAAGTTATCGTTAATCACTCTTGTGAAGTTAGGAGCATTGAAGACAGTAGAAGTTTTTTGTTCCCTTACTCTACAGCAGAGCTGTCAAAATCCTGGCCCATGGGCTGGATGCGTCACACGCTGGCCACGGCCACACCCAGTTCAGCGAAGGGGGAAAAAGTCCTGATATGTCACATGACAATGCCATGAGTTATGGAACATACACTTCTGTATGTCTGACTTGCCCCAGTGGAAGCAACTGAAGGTAGATCTTTTCTGGAGGGCTTTTTTAACTTTATTTGTCAACTTAGTTAAGATGATGTTAGGTTGTGAATTTATTTCCCTCCATTTTTAACTTGTATGTTGGTAAGATTTTGATTGTTTTTTTATGTATAGTCTACATTTGACCGATTTTGTAGCATTAACTTGATGTTGACTCTTAGCAATTACATATTTTATATACTGTGAACATTTTATCTTTTATTCTGGATATTTAATATATATCTGTAATCCTGCCAAGAATCTTTGAATGTAAATCACTACAAAGTCCTTGTATTTAATTTCTGTATTTTAAAATAGTTTCATCAGTAGGAATGCACTTTGACATTATAAAATGTGCACAAATATATAAATAGCATAATTTATAAAAATACACATATTGCAAATTAACTCTAACAAAAGAACCACAATAATTAAGAATGAGTATGGATAAATAATTGTCTAGTGACAGCAAGTTACTATTGCCATGGTAGCTAGGAAAAATATGACAATGAATGAAAAACAAAGAATATTTGAAATTAAATATTTTTAGCTTGGGGAAAAAACATATCCATTATTGTAGCATAGAAGATGATTCTTTATTTTGCACCCAAAATAGATCACTATAAAAATAAATAACTTGTTTTTTTAAAGATCTGTAATTAAAATGATCAAGCTGTAGGAATAATCCCTTTCCAATTAGACAAGGCATGATAAAACATGACCACAAGAATTACCAGCTCTGTGTTTAAATCTTCACATACACCTTTTTGCTTCTGTAACTCTTGTGTCAAATTAGTCACTTTCTGTTCTGCAAGTTCTCGAAGGCTTGTTTCTTCATCATATTTGGCTTTAAGTTCTGTTGTAGAGAAAGACTTTTTAAAAGGCGTTCCTTCAATTTAAAACAAGACATTATATTATGCAATATATAATGGGCAACTTACCCACAATCTCAGTGGCCAGTTGTGCTGCTTTCTGTTCAAATAAGTCTTTCATTTGTTTGATATTAAATTTTTCTACTTGACTATCTTCTAACTGCTGTTCCAAAGATTCCAATTCTAAAATAAAAAGTATGATGACAAAGTGAAACTAAAATAATATTTTATAAAAACAAGCATAGATAAAAGTTTCTCTTTTTTATCTAAAATGAATATGTAAAAGTTTTCCTGAAATCTGTCCTGCCTCCTTTATTGGTCACAACTGAGAGCCATCCTAATTTTGATTGTATATGGTGAGGAAAAGGAAACAAATTAGCACAACACTCAAATGATAATAATCAAAGCCAAAATTGGTGTCCTTGATCAATTGAGTGAGGTGAAAACTTTGCTGAAATAAAACAGATTTAACTAATTTCCAGAATGACAGCAAAATGAAGATTGCACATATGGTACTTCTGAGGGGGGATTATTCCACAAAATGGGGAATATATAGAAGACCTATCATCTCATGGGGGACTCTCAAGAAGGCTACTCTAGACAGGCTATCTGGCAAGATATTAGCTAATATATCTTTCTGTAGGGCTTTAAAGGGAATGACCAGAGCTGGGGGACCTTGGGTCAATCATTCTTTCTCAGCCATAATCAGTATCAGGCTCTGCAGCAAGCCAACTGAGAAAGAAATATATATTATGATGCACCAACTGCTTTACAAATTATTTGAACTGATAAAAATAGTGATTGTGATTCTAGCACTCAGTAAACGGGTGACTGAAATCCTTATTTTTAACAACATCAATTAAAAAACAAATAACTTCTACAACAGATAAGCAGTAAGATCAAATTTGTTCAATAAAAAGATTGTTCCTTCTTCTATAAAACAGAATTACTAAATGAAAAAACAATCTTCAACATTTTAAATTATTTAAAGACTGCATTTTAAATTGAAGTATTTACAATCGGTCAATTAATTACTTTATGGATAAACAGAGATTTAATGAGATATATGGATCAGTAAATCACTTTTCTGGACAAATATGTCTCATGACACTATTTTTTTAAAAGTTTGTCACCTGTAGAGGCAGCAGTTGCCAGACCATCAGGTTTGGATTCCTAAGGAAGGAAAGAAGGGAGGGAGGGAAAGGAAAGAAAGAAAGAGAAAAAGAAAGAAAGAAAGGAAAAAAAGAAAGAAAGAAAGAAAGAAAGAAAGAAAGAAAGAAAGAAAGAAAGAAAGAAAGAAAGAAAGAAAGTTATGAGTCTGCACTTTGTGTTACAAGTTTGTAACCATCTGCATAATTACAGAAGAAAATTAAAATATAAGGATCATAAACCAAGTTTTATGACTGAGAATTCCTGTAGTTGAGCACATCATCAAGAGTGATAGATTCTCTATTAACAAACATTACTGTAAGGATCCATCATCTGTTGGAAGCTATAATTCATAATGCTACTGTTTCAAACTGAATCCATTAAAATAAATGAAAACATGTGTAATAAATCACATCTAGGAATACACTACAAGTGTTTTTCCCACCAAACAATTTTCATTATGACATCTCAATGGAAGCTTACATTAACAATTTGTTTTTAAAGTTAATATTTTTTAAAAATCCTCCTATCACTGTATTAGCAATTAATAGAAACAATCTAAAAGGTAAAGATTAAGGTTTTCTCTGCTCTGTTGTGTCTGGCTCTGGGGGCAGTGCACATCTCTGTTTTTTAGCCAAGGGAACCAAGCATTGTTTCAAGACATTTCCTTGATCATATAGCCAGCATGATATATGCCAAGGCACACAGAACGCTGTTACCTTCCCACTGAAGTGGTACCCATTTATCTACTCACATTCGCATGCTTTTGAACTGCTAGGTGGGCAGGAGCTGGGGTAAGTAACGGGAGCTCCCCCCGTCACACAGCACTTAGGTCTCAAACCTGGGCTGTCAGCTTTCCAGCTGACAAGCTCAGCGTCTTCAACCACTGAACCATCACACCCCCTTACAAAGAAGATTAGCACAATTAGAACTAAGTCAGGCCACGTGCCTTACAAAATAGGTAATAATCTTCATTTCACAGTTGATTAAAAATGGCTTGTGGAAAGCTTGCTTCAAATATTTTAAAATAATTACTTGCTGCTTCTGCCCATGAACTTTTTCTAATTCTTTCTTCAGCTCTTCAGAATACCATCTTTCTTCCTGTAGAAAGACAATTAAAAGAACGGTATGAACTTGGGATTTCAATAACACTCTGATATGCCTTGTAAATTGAAATAAAAAGCTGAATACACTCTCCCAACCTTAAGTGAAGCTTGCAGGTCTTGAACTTCTTGCCTCAATAAAGTTATGTCATCACTGAATATAATCCATATTAAAAAGAAGGAAATATATATATATAAGTATCTTAAAAGTCACTGCAATTAAACTCATTTCTGTAAATAATAATATATTTAAACATAATTTGACTAATTTTTAAAAATAAATTGTCCTCATATTAATCACCAAACAAACATTAAAACAATTGAGACATATATAGCACAATCTTAAACATACTCCCTGAGAGATAAATCACTATGACTGTCATCAAATGTATTTCCTAATTATATAAGATTGGCCTTAGATCTATGGATTCATTCTTTCCTTTTATATTCTCATTCTTTTAATTTCTTTTCATTGAATGTATTTTTCTACTACAAAGTAATATATTTCACATTATCATCTAATATTCAGATTAACTGGTAATTAAAATGCAGTTACAATAAATTATTATTCAATATATAATGAAATAAACCATTATTTATAAGCACCTTTTGAGGGTCATGTTAGATTCTCCTGCATGACTTGTATCAATACCAGAATCATGAACTGCTTCATAGTGTTTAAAAAGTTCTTCAGCTGATCCATGAGATTTCATACAAAGAGGACAAATAAATCCCTGAAACATGAAGCACAAAAAATGTAACAATATTCATATTTAACTCTTTTATATATTAACAAGTAATTAGAAACTATAGATCAATCCAATTTAGTGAAATGAAAATGAATGCTACCATACTAATTAGAATATATAGAAGGAATTGTGATTAAATTTTGTTTAGAGAAGCCTTAAATGCTGTTTCATTTTCTAATGTAATTAATTACAACAACAAATGCCAATATGGGGTTCGAACTATTCAACAAAGTTACTAACAATAATAAAGAATTATAACACATTCTGTCAAAATGGGCAAAGTTTCTAGTGCCTGATCATTTAGTTAATATTACGTACAAAATGGCTCTCTTAAACCAGAATTATAATTTAAATTTAGATTTTGAATTTCATTTGCAAGTCTAACTTGAAGACAGAGTAAATAAAATAATCACTGTACATAATATTAAACAACAATAATTAAAAAATAACAAGGATAGCTTGTCATTCCCACCATCAACTGGAAGTGAATGGACAGTGTACATCAACTTATTCAACTCAGTGGCAAATATGTTACACTTATATATTTTGGAACATAGAATAGAATAGCATAGAATAGCATAGAATAGAACAGAACAGAACAGAACAGAATTCTTTACTGGCCAAGTGTGACTGGACACACATGGAATTTGTCTTGGTGCACACATTTATGTTTACATACTGTCACTATAGTATGTATAGTATGTATATACTGTCACTGTAGTATGTATATACTGTCTATACTATATAGTGACAGTATATACTGTCACTATAGTGTGTGTGTGTGTGTTATTTGTTGATATGCAAACAATACAATACAATACTACAAGTAGTCCCCAGCTTGCAACTTTACTTAGTGACATTCAAAGTTACAATAGCACTGAAAAAGTGACTTAAAAACATTTTTCACACTTATGACCATTACAGCATTCCCATGGTCATGTGATCAAAATTCAGACCCTTGACAACTGACTCATATTTATGACAGTTGCAATGTCCCGGTGTCATGTGTCATGTGATCCCATTTTGCTGACAAGCAAAGTCAATGAGAAATCCAGGTTCATTTAACAACCGTGTTACTAACTTAACAACTGTAATGATTAACTTAAATCTGGCAAGAAAAGTCATAAAATGGGGCAAAACTCACTTAACAAATGTTTTGCTGAGCAACAGAAATTTGGAGCTCAATTGTGGTCATAAATTGAGGACTACCTGTATGTGAGCTTATAAGATAACACCTCGATTATAGATCCCAACCCGAACAGGATACTTAGAATATAAATTAGCTATAACTGCATTTGTGGCATACCAGCCAAAATGTCAAACTGATCAGTATCATCTTTATCATTATCAGAAGACACTGCAGGTAAACATGTACAATAAAGGCTAGTAACCTAACATACACATTTCTATCTTATTAACAACCATTATATAAAAGCCTTTCTCAAATCTATGAATGGTTAGCAGATGTCAATATCTATTAATATTTGGTATTACTGGCATGTAAAAGAATGTAAAAGAAATAAACAGTAAAAATTATGCATTAATGAATGAGTAACTGTGATGTACTAAAAAAAGATGTACTAAATCTATGCCTTATTTCAAACCAGCACGACTCTAGGCTGTTCTCAGTATATAAAAAAATAAAATAAAATAAAATAAAATAAAATAAAATAAAATAAAATAAAATAAAATAAAATAAAATAAAATAAAATAAAATAAAATAAAATAAAATAAAATAAAATAAAATAAAATAAAAATCATAATAAAAAGATTATGGCATAAACCAGCCATAATGGCTCCCAGTGCTTAACGGTACACTGGATATCATACCAAAAATCTTGCACAGCACTTTGAATGGGGAATTTTTAATCTGTCATTAACAAATGGGCGTGCTGGTTAGATCCACACAAAAACTATGCTGATTCATTATATTACCCTAGGTTCTTAGGAAAAACTCCTCTCCATTTACTAAAGATAATTTTGTATTATTTAATTTTGAAGATTTGTACTTTCAGTAGAATTCAAAACAATTTAAAATCCTCAGTATATAAAGGCAACTAATATAAACTATAACATTTATATTCATAAATTATACTTCATGCATACTTCATTTTCATGCTGAAAAAATGTTTCCATTATAATTAAATTATTTAAAATATGTTTCTGAATATTTTTATAATTATTTGTATTTATATTATTTATAAGGTAAACTTACAATCTTATAAACTTTATAAGATTGTAAAGTATACATTGAACTTCAAAACAACTTCTAACAGTTTGACAATGCAACTGATAGTTCCAGGTTGCTTCTCTCCTTGATTGGTTTCCATCTATTGCTTCTAATCCTGCCTTCAGGTTCTTGGAAGAACAGATTGACCCCGTCTTCTTTGTGAAAAAAACAAAATACAATGTTTATGAAACAAAATACAATGGAAAACTCTTCCTTTCTATGGACAATAAAGTCTGGAATCAACTTAAAGTAAATAATAAGTAAAATAAATTGGTAATATAAAAATGCAGTCTACTAGTGAAATGGCTAGCACGCAAACACATACTATCAGAGATACCATCAGAAATAGTTTCTGAAGAAGCTGAGTGTTTCAAAAGCCACGGCGACAGTAATACTTCAAGGTGAGATGTTTCTCAGGTGACTGCCTTTGTAAAAAAGGTTAATAGTTAAAATATTATTTTTTCACTACCGATATAAGCAGATAGGGAAAGCAGACATGTTTTTGGCAACATCGTTATCAGTGGTCAGATTATTTATTTTAAAGACCAATTATTTTCTTCTCGAATATCATAATAATGGTTATCTCTATTTTTTTGCTATATATGTCATTAACCTTGGCAATCATGCTCAGATGTTTGTTTTAATTTTATTTAATCTAGCCAATCTATATAGTTTCCAGACATTTTGTATTAATTCAGATCAGAAGACACATATATTTGATTCTGAAAATATATACAAAATTTTCTGATAACTGATATGTAAAAAGGTATTTCATTTTGGTTTCTTCTACTTTTGGCTCTCAGGCTTAATCTGCCAAAAACTAATTACAAAATAAATGTCAAATGCAGGATTAAATGCCATACAAATCAATATTTATGCAATATTGTAAGATTACAAAACCACTTGAATTACATTCTAAAATAATAAATTCATACATTCTTGCAATATAGTACCTCTGAAGTACTCTCATTATTGATATCCACTGCATTTCCAGGGGCTGCAGATGAATCAGAGTCAGAGCTCTGCGATCCAACCCTGCCTGGAGTCTGAAAAAAAGAAAATATAATATATTATCACTGTCAAATTGCCTTGCAACTAGCAGCAGTAATTTTATTCCCATGGATTCTATGATTAGAATTATTCACAGGTGTGGGAAGTAGCAGTGTAATGACAGATACTTTTTATAAAAGAAGCCAAATAAAATAACTTTCTTGATGCAGAGCTGCTAAATTTTTATTTAAAGAAGGCATACAACAAAAATATCCACTACCAATAACTGCTTCTGTTCACATATTTTTTCCCTACAGGATAATTCTATATGACTGTGATGTGAATGTACAGATTTACCATACAGTGTGAATCATAGGTTTAAGACAACAACTTTAACTACTTGCTTATCTAAATACTCCAATTTGCATTTTTAAAGACATATACTGAAAACTGAACTTTAAAAAAAAATCAACCTTCAGATCTTCCACCTATTCACTCAATTTATGATACATTGTCAGATACAATATAGTCTATATTTTAGCAGTCAATTAATAGAAAATAAAGTTGATCTACAAACTTGCCAATTACTGTATGAACTTCCATTGATATAAACAAAATCCACAACTCCCAACTAGGTCCCAGATATTGGGTGAGAAAGTAGAAAAGGGTTAGTTTACTGTGCACTATATATGTATGGGACCGTCCCCTGCCTTCTGTTCACATACTCTTCACTGATCTGCACATATACCATTCACTGTCACTTATGTAACCTAAAAATTCTACTACTCATATTTTTATGCTTGTTTGGTCTTATAAACAAACTGGACTTATGAACAGACTTTCAGAGTGTAACCTGTCTGTAAGTAGAGGAATGTCTGTAAGGTAAAATGTGTATTTGACTCTTCAAAAAGTTTTATTTTAATCAATAAAAAACTACAAAGATTCTATGAAAGAAGAAATAATGGAAAAAGTCCTAAATGGGTGGGTTTTAAAAGAAAAAACTAAAAGTATAATTATAAAGAAGTCCAATGAGAAAATGGAGGATGGCAAAAATGGCCAATATGGCAGTCCTCTGAAGATGTGAAGCCCAAGCCTCCTTCAACAAGAATATATTTCACCATGTAAATATGAAGAAAAGGATGAAAGGTCAGGTCTGAAGCTTGAGAGTCATAGAAATATGTCAAGGAATACATATTTAGTTTCAAAAGATTTAGAGGCTCAAATGAATTTACTGATGGTTTGAACTTTTATGTATTATCTTCAAGAAATCCTGGAGAATAGCTAATATGCCAGATGACTTAATAAAAGGAAATATTTCCCCTAACTTCAAAAGGGGGGAAGGGAGGGTTCAAGAAATCACAAATCTGTCAAAATACTGTCTGGGAATTTCAGTAATCACTAAAAATTAGCACAGATTTCTCAAGAACAATTTCTGTTGAGACTGCTATAAGGAATCATTACTTGTAGGTTCTGCCCATCTTGTATACTGTTCATATACTTTAGGTCCCATTGATTAAGCAATATCTGTTCTGACCTAGGCTTCCCCAACAGCACGAAACCGACTCCTCGTCCCGATAAACCCCTTATATTTCATTCACAGTGAATTCCTGCCCAGCAAAGTCCCAGCCAACAGTCTTTCAAGAATTTCACAATTGCAGACCTTTATCAGACTTGGAAAGGTTCCTGGCTGATATCTTTCAGAGGCGTCACTGTAGCAAACAATACGAGGCAAGAATGCAGGAACAGATCTTCAAATGAACTAATTGTCTCCTGCAAACCCCACTCCCCTTTCAATCCTCTTTTATTCCCTATGGGAGGGGCCATTCACCGTCAACCTGTGTTTTTACTCTCAAGTTGACCTTTGTTCCTTAGCTGTTCCCTTCTTCTGGCAGCTCTGCACATGCGAACACTGGGAACAAGCTCCAGCTGTCCTTCTGCCTCACTGATGTCCAACTCTGAAGGCAGCAGATAACTGTCAGACAACCCTGGCCCCATCTCTGCCTCTGATGCAGAGCACTCATCAGAGACTTTCCCAGACTCCAGGACTGGCCCATGTTCCTTCCCAACCTCTTCACTGTTCAAATCTGCTGCCAGCTCTGCTGGCCACTGGTGGGCCACAACAATATCAACTGACTGGGCCCAACAAGTAGGCCCTCTCTATCACCCTATCTGCCCTACGGAATAATCTCTCAAAGCTTCCAATCTGACTTTATTTTAAAAAAAACACTTAAAACCACTTTTCCCCCATGACAAGGAATAGGATGGATCACATCCAGATTGGAGAAATGTTTTGTGTAACAGAATGTGTTGCTTTGAATCTCTGTATGGTCTCTTCATTTTCTGTTGCTTTTTATTCTTCTAATCCGCTTTTAAATACTGTATGGCACCCAGACTTGCCATGGAGTAAGACAGCTTCATAAATTACTTGGTAATTAAATGAATAAGCAGGCCTTGTCAGTATAACTTCATCCCATTTTTAATAAGTTCACTTTATTAATATTTATGGGAATGCTATATCTTTATTGCTAACTGATTAGTAGCATTTAGGTGTATTTATTACTCCATAGTCTTTTCAGCACTCTCTCAATTTCAGCATATTGCTCCCAACAACCTGGGTCCTCTTTTTACCAACCTTGGGAGGATAAAGGCTGAGTCAACCTTGAGCAGGTCAGGATTGAACTCCTGACTGTGGGCAGAGTTAGCCTGCAATTCTGCATTCTAACCATTGCACCACCACGGCTCATTAGTCACAAAATGCCTGCAAAAGTGGGAAATCCAATTTTTGATAGCAATTAAAATACATTCTGAATTACAAAAAATAATTTTGTTACTCTGTTGGCTCTATCCTGTTTTTACACTATCAGAAGAGAAACAACCTTTTCTTCATCTTAAATTCAATACTCAAACAAAGTATGAATATACAATGGGACCTTATACTGAGTCTTGGATGTCTGTGAAGGTAGGTATTATTTCCTAATAACAATTCTTCAAGGTTATTAGTACAGAACTTTTCTAGCTCTACTATCAAAGATTCTTTAACTGAAAATACCAATATGAAAGAAATTGCCATTGGGACTTTTATCTTTATTACAGGCAGCCAGGAAATGTACATTAAAATATCTAGGCAAGTACACATTGCATTAAATTTTATGCTATTGTAGAAACTTTTTAATGTTATAGGTAATCTTTGGATAAAGATGAGACCAGGAACTCTGCAGCTAAGCACAATACTCTGTGATCTCATTGACTTATGATGGCAGTTTCAGTTGGAGTCATTAAGCGAATTGTCACAACCATTAGACATGACATCATGTAAGCACTATTTGTGTTCTTCTGCCGGTTTCCCATTGACTCTGCTTGTCAGAAGCTGGCAGCAAAGGTTGCATATGGTATCACATGACCGTGAGATACAGCAACTATCATAATTGCAGGCTGATTGCCAAATGCCTGAATTGTGATCACATTACTACAAGGACTCCGTAGTTGCAACTTCAAGGACTGTCCATTAGTATCCTCATTCAGCACCATCATGGTCACAGAAAAGTGATATGGTAGTGAGAACTATCTATATTGTATTAGTTATTTTATTAGTACCATAGGTTACCAGACTTATTAAGAGAGTGAGAAAATTCACCAGTTACCATATATGGATTAGTATATATATCAAATGAAACAGTTATTGAGATGTGAAAAACTAAGATAAATATAAGCACCAAAAACAGTTACAATACAGGTGCAAATATGATTCACCACGAAGGTATTTGACAACATAGAAATACAATATTTAATCTTCTGCTTGGATTTATGAAACTACAGATGACCAAACAGTGAAATTACAAGATCTTACACACACACAAACATGCACACACTTCTGTGGCATTTCTTGCCTCTCAATGTTTATCAGTGGTGGTAAGACAGTAGATGACAAATGATAATAAGACATAAAGTGCACATAACACGAGTTAAAGAATCCTAGTACAAGTTCATATTCTGGAAATACCTAGAATATGAATCATGCCATCTGCATTGGCAGTTCTCAAAAAGGGAGGAGCATTAAAATAGCTACACAACAGAAGTAACTTCTTTCTCACTTGATTCTAGAAGAATCTTCACATAGGGATCCATAAATAGAGAAAGTTAAAAGGAGAAGGGTGTAACCCACAAAACTTGCATTATGACTTAACAAGCAAATTGTGTACTTATGCACTGGCATCAGACATTGGAAGTCATGAAAATTAGGGTTTGTGTTGTTAAATGACAATTTGCACTCCATCCACATGGCTTTCTGAGGATGCCTATAAATGTTCTTTATTAAACAGAGGGCATTCTTATAGAATTTCAAAAACTGATATTCTTATGGTAAGGAAGTCTTTCAGCCGCATAACATTTTAAGGGACAAGGCAGAGCATGATGAGTATCCACAACACCTGAGTTCTATCTTCCCAGAAGTCCAACTATAACAATACAGCCCCTAGCATTGTTTACAGGTACAACCTCACAAATTCTATCCACACCATCTTCCATTCTGTATGAAAATTTGCAACATGCCTTATCTTTATTTTATTTTTCTCTTTTTGCCTTCCCAGATGCATAGTTCAATAAAGCAGCCAAAGAACTTCAAACAAAATCCATCTATTGTTAAAAGTACAGGAATTCTGTTTTGCTATCAATGTCAATGTGTATCTGAACAGGACCAACTCAGGAAAGACATGCAATATCAGAAGTTATGTGAACCAGATGTCCAACAGCGCCTGCAATTGTACAGAACTCTGATCCGCTGCTGTGTTGAATGTCTGTCTGTCTTGTCTGTCTAATTTATACAGCCACCAGTCTCATCAAACAAGTGACTCTAGAAATGCAAAACGGCCAACACCCTGAACAGAAACAGCCCAAGTCTGCCAGGCCTTGGAGCAACATTCACAGCACCGAGCCCAGAGGCCCCCTCAGAGTCCGCATCCTCGACAGACGAAAAAGTCTGTCCATTCCAATCTTCGTTTCCGTCTCCCCGTTTTCCCCTATCCAAGATGGAGTCCCACAACTTCTCCCCCCCCCCCCCCCCCCCCCCCCCCCNCCCCTATCCAAGATGGAGTCCCACAACTTCTCCCGCCCGCCCGCCCGCCCGCCTCTCTAGCCCCAGCTTATGGACGGCTCCACGAGAAGCCTAATGTCGCCCGCCCTCCATCCGCAACTCCACGCCTCTCCTTCGACTCCAGTCTAGCCTTCCCATCCCCGAGAGACCCTATTGCTCCCAAGCTTCTCTGCCATCCTCGGCCACGAAGAGTCAGGGGGAAAAAGGGCCTAACGGAGAAGGCGCCCAGAGCCAGAAAGCAGGGTAGTCGGGAGAGCAGCGCTGACTGCTGACTGCTCCTGCTGACTGAGAAGAGAGGGAGAGGCCAGCCCCAGAGGCCTGAGGGAAGTCAGACAGGCAGCTGGGTATCCAAGCGGCCACTCGGGAGCTGGGCCGGCTGCAGGAAGAGCCGCGGCGCCCCCAGGCAACCAACCCAGGCGCTGCCCCCTTACCCTCTGTAAAATCCTCCTCAGCATCGCGGCAGAGGTCACGTCCCTCCAGGGAGCGACGACTCCAGCCTCACCGCGGCCTCCTCAGAGCCATCTCCAAATCACTGGCTGCCCCCGCCCTCTCTCTCGCTCCGGCCCGACTCGTTCCCCCGCTCCTTTGCAAGCAAGGAAAGGCGCCGCCAGGAGTAGGGCGGGGAGAGGGAGGGGGAAGAAGAGCGTCCGAAGCCGCGAAAGGGAGGCGGCAGTTCTCTTTTCCTCCGCTTTGGGCTGGCGGAGGTGGGGCTTCGCGCTGTCTGGCGGAGAGGAGGAGCTGTCGCCGGACAGGGTTTGAATCTGGTCGGAGGAGCGAGGAGGGTGAAGGCGGGCGGGTGGGAGAGCGGAGGACGGTGGCTCCCTCAGTCGCCCTCGCCTTCCGCCCTCTCCCCTTCTGCAAGACGAGGCCGCAGCGCCTCATCTCAGCTTCCCATCGCTTGTCCGCTCCAGAGTTTCCCCAAGTGACTCTGGCCACGTGTTCAAATGCATCTTTCCAGGCATCACTGCCGCCCCATTCACACAGACTGGACTTGACGTTTAGCTCTTCTTGGTCGTTTGAGAACGGATTCTAAAAATACGGCGCTCTGAAGGAAACCGTTCAGCTGTCCTCGTGATTTTGCAAGCTCGCACACTGATACGAGTGCTGAAGTAACCCTGTCGAAATCAAACTGAACATTTTGTGTTCACCATCTCCCACCACCCCAGAATCAGCCTCATGCTTAACGCCACAATACAAGGGGTCACGTGTAACATTGTCTCGGAGAACTAAATATTATTTTAACGTTGAGCAGCTTAAAGAGTTCCAACTGAGCAATTTACAGTATGCTACAATTAACCGTGAATTCACATACAGTGCAAATATATTGACAAACAGGAAATACTACCCCAGGATTGCAACCAAAGAATTATATCTATGGCAAATAGTAAGATAACTACTTGATTAGCCCAACTTAAAAAAAACAACAGAGTCCATTCAAGTGAAAATAAATAATCTTACTAAGTAATGTTCAGCTCTATTATTTTCTTATTCTAATTGGCCAAAATGTCAGCACACCAAGTATAAGGAATAACTGTTATTGTCCAAGTGGAAATGTTTCAGAAGGGAAAGAAGAAAAGAATAATTAACATTTTACTAACCAAAAAAAAATGAAAATTTTGTTCACTGGATTCATTGCTGCTTTTCTTTTGATTGGATCTAACTATAGATACAAGAATTTTCTCATATCTATTTTTTTAGTTTTAGTTCATCATTTTGATAGAACAATTAGTCCTATTAAACCATAACAAAGGCCTATATGGTCCAGCCTTTTTTCCAAAGAAAACAAAGTTTACTATTAAATTATAAGCAATAAAATCTCTCTCTTTGTACTTTCCCAGCAGGGGAGTCTGTCTGTCTATCTGTATCTTGTATCCTGAATATCTCAGTACATTGCTACTACTACTAATTGGTGGGATGCATACAACAGCATATTGGCCGGCGGGGTAATCTTTGGATTCGATATTCTGCTTGCACAAGACAGTGCAATTGGGAATAATAACTTTGTTTGTACTCTTCATCCCTTGAAAGATAGATAGGTGGCAGTAAAAACTATTATGCCCCTATATGACTTAATATTTTGAAAGTCAAGACAAAACCAAGATATGTCTACCCAGAGGACATGTGGTTGAGAAATTGGCTCCTCCAACTTTTCATTCTATAGATTCAGCCCTGCCATTACCATTATGAATAATTTGTCTATTCAGTACGGTAGAGTGGCTATGGGACCTGCTTAATGCACGTGTAAAGACTGCAATTATATACTAGCAATTGGAAGAATATTTGTTCACAGTGGTGTCTGTGGGTGGAGCGCTGTAGGAGTCAGATTGTTGTCCAGAGCAGACTGACACTACACCCCATCCAAAAAGGGATAGAATTTGCAGCACTATATGGTGCTTTCATCATTTTGATCAAAGTAGTGAGTTTCTATGGATGTTGCTGATTATTCACTTAAACAGGAGAAACATCAAAAGAATATATGCAAAAACTATACAGCATTAGTTTGTTGCATGTATCTAGGAAAGTTGGGTTGGCCTGATGGGGAGCAACTGGCCCAAAGGCACCCAGCTGTCTTTCATGACTTGAACTTACAGCCTCCTGATTTCTAGCATGGTGCCTTAAGCACCATGGCTAATCTACTTTCTCCTAAAAACATTGACATAGCATTGCAATGACACTTCATGCTTTCTTTAGAGTAAATCATTAGGAACACAGCCCTACTTCTTTTTAATCATATGGTGACTTACAAATGGAGGATTAGAGTGACACAAATGAAAGGTGAAACATTACTATTGGAGAATTGGAGAAAAATACACAATGGATCATTATTAATTTGCCTTAGCTCTGATTAAATAAATGATAGTGAAATTTGCAAAAGCAATAATTAGATACCATGCAGTGTAATCAAGTTCAAAATCTTGGAATATTTCACAGATGATTCAGAACAATTATACCCTGTTCATACCAAATATGAAGAGAAAGAAAGGTGTTTCACAATTAATTTGGTTCCTGTTACATTCAGTAAATATTATAATATATGAACGTCTATAAATATTTTTAAGATTTAACATTTAAATTCAATTTATTTCTGAAAGATTGTAGAAAACTGATTGGTAGCCATCATGGTGCAGTAGTTAGAGGGCAGTATTGCAAGCTAACTCTGCCCACAGCCAGGAGTTTGATCCTCTGCCTGCAGCCAGGGGTTTGACTCAGTCTTCCATCCTTCCAGGGTCAGTAAAACTAAGACCCAAATTATTTGGAGTAATATGCTGACATTTGTAAACCACTCAGAGAATGTTATAAAGCACTCTGGAATGGTACATAAGTCGAAGTACTGTTGCTACTGGTAGTATTCTGTGTTTCCTTAAAGCTGCTACGTAGACCTATCCCAAATTCAATTGTGTCACAATGTTTAATGATTTGATTCATTTAGAAGAGAGAATGAAATTAAGTTTTTTTATTAGCTACTCAGTAGATACTCTTCACATTTGTATTGCCTATGATTAACTGAAATTAGTGTTATTAAAAGTATACTTATTCATTGTATCATACAATAACAAATGTTCACTGGATGTTTTACAAGTTAAAAAAAATAAAGCCATAAAATTAAATTTGAAAATAAAATTAAAAAAACAGCACAAGCCAACAATGTTTTTGGAAAAGCAGTAAGAAAAAATAAGAAAAATATAACAAAACTAAAAGAATAATCAAAGTATGTAAAGCCTAAAAATATTGTCTCTTGTGAGCCATCTTGAAAAATCTACAGGCTTCTGGTTTGCAAGGCTTCGGCTGTGGTAGGAATCCGCGATCGTGCACGGTTCCTGCTGCGCTCGCCGCGGAGTGCCCCCGATCCAGCTGGATTTTGGAGCTATAGTTACCCCATAGAGATAACTGAAGATAGGGGAGACTCAGCAGGGGTCTGGGGGAATTGCAACCCCCCCTCCCCAGCTGGCTTAATTCTCTTTTCCAAAAGTGGTGGAGCGGCGGTCAGCAATGGCTGCCACAAAGAAGCTTTCATCCGGATAAGAATGTGCAAGAGGAAGCTGAGAAAGTGAAAGTTTTTGGCTAACCGGAA
>BHFT01008853.1:0-17803 GCA_004320025.1 Laticauda laticaudata
ATAAACGGATGCTGGACGGATAGAGAGGAAGCCAAACGGAGGCAGTGAATACATCGCGTTTTCCAACAGATGGCAAGCTTTTTTGTCCGTTTTACATCCTCTTTGCATCCGCTGGTTCAGTGTGACATGGGCTTTAGCTCTGAGTAAATTTACAAAAAAATTCTACTACATGGATTCAGTTTTACATAGAAGCACAAATCCACACAAATTGCATAAGAATATATTTTTTCTCTATGACCCCTGAAGAGATAGAATATCTGCAAAACCCATGTGATTTCACAATTAAATATATTTTTTTTAATCTTTAACAGAAAGGGTTGATTCACTGTTAGAGGCAAAATACATGCAATTAACTAGAAGACATATTCCAATATAACAATTCCTTGTAGAGGTTAATTAAAATATTCTTAAGACGCAAACCATTGGGTATTTTGAAAAGAAAAGATACAAAAGAACTCAAAGAGCACATTTCTTTCTTTTTTTTTTTGAAAATTTTATTTGGGTTTTCACAAAAACAAAATACAAATAAAACATCTTTTTTTGAAAATAGCATGGTCCCAGGTTATCACTTCTTCATACAGACACAAAACTCATTTTCATGCTCATTTTTATATTCTATTCCATATCTTATTGCCATTTTATATTTTCTACATAGTTNAGTATGACACCTTTATATCTTTTAATTTTATCCATTCAAACTCTTATTTAAGCTTCAATGTATACCTTTAAGATTACAGCATTCAATATAATACATAACTTCCAATTGAATTCTACTTGATACATTCTTAAAATACACACTATATTCTTAAAAAGAAAAAATTACATACTGTGTTTCTCATATAATAAGGCTGGGTCTTATTTTTTTTGAGCCCTGAAAAAAATGGCTAGGCAGTCTTTTCGGGGGTGACTTAATTCCACTTTCTCTTCTTGGGGTTCTATTATTTTGTTACTAAATTTCAGTTAAAATGTATCTCTGAGGAATCTTGTTAAAAATTCACTGTAAGTTCCTTTTAATTACAGTTCCATTCCTTAGTTCCAGGCAGTCTCCTCCATTTTTCCAGATCCTTGCCCTTTATTCTTTTTTCTCCTTTCTTGGCTTTAAACTTTTAAAGATCCATTGACTTTATTTTCAGCTTAGGATTGCTCATTATGTCAAAGTAGTTTTCAATGTTTTTGGCTTAAGTCTCTTAAAGAGCTATCAGTATAAGGAAGGGAAGGAAAAAAGAACCTTAATCCTTTCTCTTTTCTCTTCTCCTTCCACAGCTTCCAAAATCTTCTTTGGCAACAATATTATTAATTTAAGATTCCAGGTAACCTTACTGTTGCTTTTTCGATTTAAACCCAGTACACCAAACTTTTCTCTTCTTATCTTCCTCCTGCACATTCTTTTCCGGTTCAGTTCTTCTTTGAGGTGGCCATTTCTGACCACCGTTGCAACCGCCTTTGGGAAAGGGAGTAATGGCCAGCGAGGAAGAGAGATGCGGCTATCCTCGACCCTGCTGGCAGTCTTCCCCTTCTTCACCACCTCTATGGGGTGGCTTAGCCCTGAAACCAGCCGGCTCAGGGCGCTCTGGTGGCGAGCACAGATTGAAACCATGCACGATCGCGGATTTCGGTCTGTCGCCGAAGAGACTCAAGCCAGAAGTTTTGCCTCAAAGGGCACATTTCTGATTTCTGGATCCTGTATCTTACTTCATGCATTATCACAGAGAATATGTCCTATCTTGATTGTTCTTAGAGTAACCAAGGAACAAATATCCTGGGTTTTCTGTTGTTCTATGGCTGTCTTTGTAATTCTGGGAGTTAAATTCACACATCTTCAAGTTCCCAAGTTTGGGAAATATTGTTCTCCAACTTGGCATATTTCATTATATGGCTCCTTTTTCTTACACCTGGTATTATAGGACTTTGCTTGTTTGACACAAGCAAACTGAAAATCTCTCCAGGGAAGGACATAGTTAGGACTAATAAATCTCAGAAAGAAAGTATAACAGTTTTCTGTTATGATTATAAAGCCAGATTAGTGTTATAGATAATGCTGAGCTTTAAAGATCTGATTTCAGCTTCCTGCTTAGCCCCAGAGTTTGCCAGATGCCTTTAGCTAGCCATTCCTGGATTCATGGTATTCTGGACCACAGAATGCCGGATGACCACTAAATGGCAACAAAGAGACACAGAAAACTACATGTTTGTTGCCAGCTTGTGGTCAACTGATTTTTGCAGCCTAGTTGCAAAAAAACCTATCTTGGCAAGATAAAAATAATGATATTGTTACCACTGATGCAAGCAACTCTGAAATCTCTTGGAAGAAAAATGCAAATGTAGTTGTAATAAAGGCTGCTTTGATATGTGAAAAACAAATTGTATGGTGAGTAAAGACTTCTTTGTTTCTGGAAAAGATAATCAAGCAACGAATCAGTGAACACCTAGAGACAAATAAAGTCATAAAAAACCCAACATGGATTTGTCAAAAACAGATCATGCCAGACAAATTTTATTACATTCTTTGACAAAGTGACAAAATTAGTGGACCAGATGAATGCTGTGGATATACTTTACTTGGACATCAGTAGCACATTTGATGAAACATCTAATTCAAATATCATTGGACACTGATGGTCTGGCCAAGCAGGGAGGGCCAGGGAAGAAGGAAAAATGCAGTTTTGCTTGCAAATATTCAGATCCAGCTTTGCTTATGCTGTAACCACTTGACTTTGGTAAAAGTAAATGGAATTTTGAAGTAATTTTCCATTTTGAAAATGGAATTAAGGCTCTTTCTTTCATAAATGATCAAGTCGGGACAAACCTGACAATATGCTTCTATCATATACTTATATTGATAAGTAATTACTATGATTTTATTAGAAGTAAATGATCATTAAAGGGAGGATAGGAACATCTATGTGAGTATCTGCCCTCCTTGATGAGTGTCAACGTGTTAAGTATCGATAGGAGTCCTTCCTTCCCTTCTTTATTGTTAGATTAGACTTTTGTCAAACAACTGGGTAAGTAGAGGAAGCTTTCACTGTAGAATTGTTTTTAAATAATACTTCAATCCATCCATGACGCATAGCTTCAATAAGCATCTCTCTGCTTTTGTTCGAAGAATAGATTCTGCCTTTCATTATTTAATTCTCACTCTTCCAGTCTGTCCTACACTTCTGCTCAGTGATGGGATTCAGCCAGTTCACACCACTTCGAGAGAACAAGTTGTTAACTTTCTGAGCAGTTTGGGTAACTGGTTGTTGGAAGAAATCATTAGGGCAGAGAACCAGTTGTTAAATTATTTGAATCCCACCACTGCTTCTGCTCCCCAGCAATGCACATTTTCTCATGCATTTATCCCCTAAAAGACTCTATTTGTCTACTGCTCATTTTATTCTGCTTTAGTCTTTCTCCTTTCTTGGAGTCTCCCAGCTGCCTGGTTTCTGGGAGATAGCCTGGAAAAACAATGGGGCTAAAGGATCAGAAACATGAGGTAAATGATGCTTTGTAGAGTCACAGAGATGTTTAACCTGGTCTGCTCTAGCCACAGTATCTTTCCATGAGGGCTTAATAACTGTATGAGTCACAGCATGAGTCCCATTTTGAAATGGAAGCCTGCGAAATGGACAGAGGGAACTTCACTTTTCTTTCCCTCATTGCAGTCCTGATGGTGTAAAAATCAGCAAACTGCATCTGATTTCTTTCCTCTCCACCTCCCTCCCCCCTGCTTTCCTCCCTTCTGCTTTCACATCATTTAGATCTGAAGACAGAAGGCAGAGCTTGTCATGTTCTTTATTCGTCTGTAATCTTGAAGAAGATCAGGTTTAAAATGTCTCTCCTTCACGCTGCAATTACAGAGTTGTAATTGTAGCATGGTGATGGCAGAGGAAAGATGTTTTTTGGTAGAATTATGGCAGGGAAAGAAGGGTTATACTTTCCCTCTCAGGGTAACGTCATTTCAAAGGGGAAAAAAAGGATACACGAAGCCTCAGGCAATGCATTTAACATCACATAGTTAGGATCTCACAGTGGGCACCCAAAGTCATAATAAATCCATTTTGAAAATACATGAGAAAGAAGGCAGCGGCTCTGTTATGGAGATGAGTAGGGTGAAGCTTGTGAGTTTTAAACAGGATTTCCACCTTCCTTCAGGTTTTGTCAGTCGCTTGACAGGTCACAGACTCCATTGGGAATTGTAAGGAACAGACAAACCTGGAAATTGGGGTTCCTAGTCAGGATTCTACCCTGCTATTCGGAAAAGTAAAGCAGTGACATTGTATGTTTAATGAGAGGACAACTAGAAAATTAATGACTGCATTTATGATTAATAGACAGTATTTTTGTATTCAGGAGGGAAGAACTGTTATATATGCTAAGTGGAATTATTCCTACATCATCAATTAGGTGAAATTGGCTATAAGTCAGAGGGAGAACAACGATGCTGGCTTGCAGAAATTCTCCTTTCCAAGGTACCAAAATATTCAAGGCCAAAAGATTGCATTCTGAGCAGGTTGAATTGCAAGGCCTTATAGTCCTCTGTGTGTTTTGGATTCAGGGCTGAGTGAGAGAGAGAAAATGCAAACAGGAACAACAATTAACCCAGTTTCTGAGGCAAGCTATGCCCAGTGGGGTGGTCTGATAGGCAGACTCAAGGTTCTCAGGATGACAGGGCCAAGGATGCCCAGTTCCTAAGTTTGTTTATAGGATCCTAGCATGGGCTAGCAATGTCAGAAGCTGAAACCCCTCGGATTTTATTTGTTCAGGTCTTGATATTTTCATTCACAAAAAGGAATGGAAAAAACATGGCCATCTGCCACCACAAAGCCATATAGGCATACATTCTACAGTCCTGGGTTTCTCCTTGTCCTGATTCAGATCACCAATCTGAAGGACCCTAACCTGAGATTAATGCATTTGAGAACTCCCTGATATGCCCATGTTCCCAGCCAGTCCCTGAATCTGGTTTAGAACATGTTTGAAGCTGGGCAGTGTTTCAAGTTATATTTGAGCCTTTGGAAACTTGTGAATATGCTGGGCATTAAGCAATATATTTTTCCGAAGTACTGTACTCTCTGGCTTTGTACAGCCCTGTATCTGCCACGTCTCAGAGCCCCAGAGCCTGCTTGTCTCCTGTCTCTGTTTTAAGGGCTATTTATTTTGATGGTGAGGTTGCTGTCTGCTAGAATGCTGTCCAGAATGGATGAATGCGCTTGGAGGCCCATCATGGTGACAGTAGTTTAATGGTGATACAGTATTAATATTAGCATTGCTTATCCAGGCCATTTCCAAGATGAATACGGGGAAAAAAGCTGAACTAGTTCAGAGAAAAACAGCAGGAGGCTTGCTTTGCTCTTTGTCACAAGGCTGCTTTATCACAATGCATCTTAGTATATGCATATTACTTTCATTTGGAATCATCTCACTTGAAAATGACTCAATCTGTAGAAGATAACAGGTACCTGTTGATACATGTTGTATTTCTGTTTTCTAGTGATGCCCTTCTCTGTAGCTTTTGTTTTGCATTGTTTTGTTAGTTGCAGAGTAGACCTTCTTTGCACAGTCTTCTTTGAAAGGGCTGACACATAACCATGAAACTGAGAAGGTAAATCTCATCTTTTCCATCTTCCCATGTTTTCATGTGATGCTCAGTTGTTACATGAATAGATACAATGATGGGAAAATACTAAATATGTCAAGCAAATTACATGATTACCAGTAACCCATCCACACATTCACTCTACTCTACTCTACTCTACTCTACTCTACTCTACTCTACTCTACTCTACTCTACTCTACTCTACTCTANACCATAACAACACAAGATACAAACAATAGATACAAACTCAAAGTTAATTGCACCAAACTTGATTGCAGGAAATATGACTTCAGCAACAGAGTGGTCAATGTCTGGAATACTCTACCTGTGGTTTTTTTCCCAACCCCCCAAAACTTTAACCTTAGACTGTCTACTATTGACCTCACCCCTTTCCTAAGAGGTCTGTAGGGGGCATGCATAAGCGCACCAACATGCCTGTCCTATTGTTTTTTATATATTTTTTATTTTTCTTATATATATCCATGTATTCATAACTATGTTTTTAGTTATACCTATCATCTTGTAAGCAATTGATAAATAAAAATAAAATAAAAATAAATAAATAAAAAATAAATAAAACAGCAACAACTATCAAATCAGAAGTTGCTGACTACAGTAGCTGATTTACAGATATCAACTTACAGATATATTAGCTTACATGCTTGGATCCAAAGAAAGAGTAATGGTTATACAAATTAAGAATGATAGACACTGTAATCCAGCACATCTATGGGGATAGTAGGTTAGAAAATACTGGAACATAGTGTCAGGGTTTCTTGAACTAATCTACAATGGCTCACGGTTGAAAAGGACTCTGCTCAGATTTGCAAATCCATCGAGCTGAGGTAAACAGAACAAAACTACAGTTGAAGAATGAGAATAAACACAAGGTGGCATATGTAAATAGATATGCCATTTTATTAATACCCTATTTGTTCTTCCATTTTCAAGCAGAACCTTGGAAGTGGTGAATTATCTGGATCTTGGTCAATTTGGGTTTAACTCTGGACATGGAATAGGATCTGGTCTTGTTAGACCTCTCAGTGGCTCTTCACACCATTAACCATGATATCCAACTGGGTTGTCTACAACGGTTGGGGATTGATGCTCTGTTTTGCAATGGTTCTGCTCCTTCTTAAACAAGCAATTCCACTCAATTGTGAAGATGGCTTTCTTAGAGTTAAGGCTCTGACCCTTCCATGTTGGACAACTATATAAATCATGTGGAGAAGTGATATATTATGCAGTACACTGATGATATCTAGTTGTACATTCCAATCGTGTACTAAACAAGAAAAGTGGTGAATGCCCTCACTTGGTACCTGGAAGCTCTCAAGACTTGATGGTCAAAACAGACTCAGGCTGAATTCCAGCAAGTTAGAGTGCCTGTTAGCCCAGAATTTGTTTGGTTTCTTGGTCTTTTTTTCTTTGTCTACAAACAGAATTGTATTCACCCAGCAGAAACAAGACTATGATCAGGGTGGTGGGGGGTGGGGATGTCTCTAGTACCATGGTTGGTGCCATGGACAATTTCTGATGCCAGAAGTTGAACCAGAAAAGGTAATTGCCTCAGCAGAGGACTGAAAGCATCTGATACCTTTAGAAGACTGGCAAAGTTTTACCTTCTATTGATTCCATTTTTGCTAGATGCTGATTATTGTTCTTAAATACTGAGGGTGGAGGAACTGCAGAGATGTACATTGCTAATAAATCCCCCCAGCTGTGGTTTAGTTTAACTTAGAGTTAATAGATAGCGGCAGACCTACCCCCATTGAATTATTTTATAAAATTACCTAATCCACTCACCATCATCAGGTCTTAAGATGGTGAGTCCCATCACTGCACATTCATTCAATCCTGCTGCTAAATTTCATTTAATGATCTATTTGGAGTCTATTCTATATAAAGCAGACTTCTGTCAAATTTTATTTTTTTCCTCCATTGTGTCCTCAAGCTGCTTTCATCTTCCCTCATTGGAAAGGTGATTCATTTGCTTGCTTGCTTTAACTTCCCTTCTACCATATCTTCCCAGAGAGAAAACAAGGGGTTACTTGGCTTATTGCAGTGATCAATTTTGACAACCCTCTATTTGTAAGAAGCTGAAATGGTCTTGGGCATGATTGCATGAACCCTACATGCATTTCAAAGTCATAACAAAGTATTTTTTCCATTTTTGAAAACATAAAACCTCAGTAATGATACCAATCATTTATATCTGCTCTATCTTTCTAAAACCATGAATATTTAAATTCCATCTGTAAAATGTGATGGCAAGAAAATAGGAGGTGGCAATATAAGGGATTGAGTCTAGTCAAGGGATTAAAGTTTGCCTGGGGATCCTTTCTCAGTGAATTTTCTCAAGACTGCTGATCTAAGGAGAAAGGTCTAAAAAGGGTTTCTCATCTATTCCCTTCAGTTTGATTACTGGCTTTCAAATAAATGCCAGTATAAATGCCAACCTATCACCATTCCCAGTTTAAAGCCTTCCTGCTCAATGCAGAAGGATCTGCTGCTGAAGGCTAAACCATATGATACATTAATATATTGAAAGCAGCTGTTATTATTTTTTTCTGACAGAGCTCTGACCTTGAGCATGAGTATTCTCTCTCTCCCTCTTCCAGTACTTTTTAAGTTTGGTAACTTCTCAGAAATCCTCTACCAGTGTAAATTGCCAAGTTTGAAAAACATTGATTCACTTGTTCCCTTTCCAGCCCCTTGGAATATATAAAAGTAAAGATTTCCCCTGTCCAGTTATGTCCAATTCTAGGGAGCAGTGCTCCTCTCTGTTTCTTAGCTGAGGGAGCCAGCATTGTCCAATTCTGTGGTCATGTGATTAACATCATTATATGCCAAGGCACACAGGATGCTTTTACCTTCCCACTGAAGTGGTACCTATTTATCTACTCACAGATTTGCATGCTTTCAAACTGCTAGGATGGCAGGAGCTGGGTGAGGCAAGGCTGTCAGCTTTCCAGCTGATGAACCGAACATGTTTAACCACTGAGCCATCACACACCCCAGGGAATATTGTGTATATTATATGGGTAGCTCAAAGGGCTCTGACTAGAAATTTTAGCTTTTCTTCTGTTCCTTGGAAGATAAACCAATATTGGAGAAATAATTACCACAGATGCATATTTTTAAACAAACATAATTACATCTTTTAACTTTAGACAAAATATGCAAATTTTCCCTGTTAATGAAGATAAATATATGGTTGCCTTGATCAGAGTCAACAATGAAGTAGAAAATCCACAGGATAATACAAAAGATAGGTGGTCTTCACTCAGATTACAAGATGGTGCTGGACTGCTAAAAATGAGGGAAAAAATCTATTTCACTGCAGTGAATTCAATGTATTACTTCAGGATAGAAAATTCTGAAGAAACATATCTCCATGAACATCTTACATAATTTTTATTGTTAAATTTATATAGCTATTTATCTCATTGCTATGAGTCTGAGTGGCTTAAACAATTAAAAATCTAGAAAATAATTAAAAATCAAGCCAAAATTAAATGTATTACACACAAATTACTATTTTACTGTTAAAAAACAATATGTGGAAGAGAGCCATACATTTTCCTAAAAGTATAACCACCTAGCAGTCTCTCCACAAATTACTTTGTGCATAGAAATGTAGATCAGGAATCTTTCGCAAAACACAAGAAACAAAGATTGAACCTAACACAAT
Source organism: Laticauda laticaudata (assembly GCA_004320025.1). NCBI lineage: Eukaryota > Metazoa > Chordata > Lepidosauria > Squamata > Elapidae > Laticauda > Laticauda laticaudata. Next base: position 9,276 of record BHFT01008853.1, read on the forward strand.
ATTCCTAGATAAAACTTTAAGTTGCATTTTCAGAGATAGCAGATATTTTCTGTCTCAATTCTCTGACCTGGACTTCCCATTTCCTGAGATTCCAATGAATTGAGTGGCTGGGGAAATAGGCAGAAACCTGGTCCTTTTTCTCAGCTTCCATACCTTCTAATTCCTTTGCCTTCTAATTCCCAGTTCTGCTCTGAGTCTACCCTTTATTTACACACACACACACACACACACACACACACACACACACTAAAAAGGTNCCTTTATTTACACACACACACACACACACACACACACACACACTAAAAAGGTCAAACATTCAGTTTACCAAAGGGAGAGGTAAGGCATCTCTTGCGGGTTTACATAACAAACAACATTTCTGCATTGGTCTTATTTCTGTGCCTATCCACAAAGGTCAATTTTTATAGCTTGCCATTCACACCTTCTGAACCTTATAACTCATGTTTTTTTATAGGGCAACCAGGGCAGAGAGAGAACCAGCTGTTTGAGGATAAACTGTAATTCAGTGTTATTGAGCTTTAGCTTTCAAGGATCTTAGTTGATTCTTAGGAGTTCCCACATTGGCTAGGGTATGTGGGAGTTGTAATCCCAGCCCATTGGAAAGGCACCATGTTGAGGAATGCTCTCCAACCCAAACTAAGATAATTATTAAATTTCTAATTTTTACACAGATCCTTTCCTAATTTCAGATTCTGGGAAAGATGGATGCCTTGGGAACCTTTTACGAAATACCGAGAACCTGAAAAATATTTGCAATGTTCAGATATTTTTGATAGAAAATATGTAACAGTTGACTAATTGTAAAGCAATGTAACATATTCCTAATGTATAAAAGCAGAGCAACAAGTATAGCACTGTTTAAAACAATACACATTCAGACATAATTATGTAAATTAATTTAAATGTTTTCACTTTGAACCATACATGCTTCTCCTATTCCTACTTGTCTCTAAAATAAAATGCAAGATTCCCAAGTTACATCTAGGGAACCATCTACTTCTGTTTGTATCTCAGTCAAAGGGAAACAGACAGTTTTATTCCTTTGATTCAACCGCAGCTCTAGAGCTGCACATGGAGAGATAATAAGACTATATTCATGATGCCATTATTGGAAAGGATTATTGAGCAAATATTGAATTCAGAGGAAAAAGAAGTTGATGAACGCTAATTACAATTATGATTAACTTATGCCTAGGGTTGTGATATGTAGTTAACCATGTATTTTAATTAGTTTATTCTAATATCTGATGGATTAAAAAAGGCAACTTGTAATCAGGCAGCAGCTTTGCAATGCTTCATTTTTAAAACATGCAAATGGAAGATAACTGCAATCCAAGAAAGGCAGAAGTTCACTGTGATGTATCTAAAATGTGTTTTCTTTTCAGAATTATTGCTTAATTCAGAATTATTATTTCTCATTTTGTGGAGAATTTGGAGTGATGCAAATTTATTTCAGTTTCAGGGTTGTTGTTGTTTTGCTTCCTCTTAATCTGTCTGTTAAACTATTACCTGACCTTAAACCTCATCTGAAGGATGGAGAACATACAGTATTCACAATATATGGGACCAGCAAATATTTTTCAGTGTTTATCATTATCATACAATCCTCAGTTTACTTCCAGTCTGTAAGAGGAAAGCAAACCACACAAATCTAATCATGAGATTCTGCTATCATTTTATCCATTCTTTACAACTGGATGGTTGGAATCTCCATAGTTCTCAGGTACTTATTGTGGCACTGAAAATCTGGTAGGAGATTTTCACAAGTCACAACTGGGAGAAAGATCTTTCCATCCTCTTCTGTTTTGTTATTTGACTAAATCTTGGATACTGTTGGTGGAACACCGCAACTCCTCACAGGGCCACGATCAGTTAAATCTCCAGATAAAAGAAAGAGAAGCAAATCCAAAAGTATATTATATTTTGTTAGATTTGCATCCTGCCTTTCATTAAGGAACACAATACAACATTACATATACCCTATCCCATTTTTTCTCCACAACTACCCTCTGGTAAATTGAGCTGAGTGAGCATCACTGACCCAAAACCATATAATGAACAACATGGCTGAGGCTGGATTTGAATCTAGCATTTCCCAGCATTGGTCTGAAAGCTTAATAGCTACAATATGCTGGCCCCTGCTTTCAAGAGTCCTTCACCTAAGGGCTACAACTATAACCACAAATTTAAACTTTACTTTATGTTTTAAATATATTTCAATATCAGCTATGAAGCTTTCTTCCACATTATTGAAGACTTCCAAAACTGTTCTGGCATTCCCTAAATGTTCCCTTGAAATCCTCTTATGTATAATCTTCCTCTGTGAGGAAGTGTCCATGCAAGTAGTCTTTGACTTACGATCACAACTGAGCCCAAAATTTCTGTTGTTAAGTGAGACATTTGTTAAGTGAATTTCCCCCCCATTTTATGACATTTCTTGCCACAGTTAACTGAATCACTGCAGTTGATAGGTTAGTAACATGGTTGTTAAGTGAATCTGGCTTCCCCATTGATTTTGCTTGTCAGAAGGATGTAAAAGCTGATCACATGACCCTGAGATGCTGCAACTGTTATTAGTATGAACCAGTTGGCAAGCATCACGTGAGGATGCTGCAAATGTTGTAACTATGAAAAAAGGTCAAAAGTCACTTTTTTCAGTGCTGTTGTAACTTTGAATGAACTATTGTAAGTCAAGGACTACCTGTACTTTATTAATAAACTATAACTATATAATCATTGTTGTATATTTACTTTGGTACACATTTATTTAAAATACACATGCTTATCCAATTCTTTACACTAGGATAACCCACGAGGCAAATTTACCAGGATTTCTCATGATTAACAGTATAAACAATCTATTTTGATTCATCTACAATCAGACTAAAATTTAAAATATTTAAAATATTTTCATTTAAAATACTTTAACATCTATTGCAAAGTATTTAAGTTTCCATGGAATGTTTCTCTTGTTTTTGTTTGCATGCCATTTTTTTCTTCCTTTTGAGAGGAATTTATGTATTTATGGTTGTTTGGTTTCTCTCTAATAAGGCAAGCTAAATTTAGCAGGTAGAACGGAACATTCTTCAGGGAGAAGTTATCATGTATTGCAATGACACATGCAAGAGTTACAATTTCCCTTCTCATCTCTTTCCTTTCTGTCTCTTTCTTTTTTTCTTTTCTTTTTGCAGCATATTTTTTTCTACAAAAATACTGCAACTCTTTCAAAAATTTCCACCAAATTTGTGGCTATAGAAAATGGATTGGTGATGTTTTCACAGGAAAAGAAATACCTGGATGTAGCTTTGATTTTGTTCTGTCCCATTCCTGCAGGCTAGTGATTTACTGGTAGCAAATGTACTCGTAATTTCTTTTTGAAATAGTAATCCCTCTACAGTTATGTGTAAGTATCAGTGACAGTTAAGCATGTTTGCATAGATGGCAAATACAAATATCTTGCAGAAAAAAATAACTCCAGCAAAGTTTTTCTAAAAAAATATTGAAAATAAAAGAAAGGTGATGTTACCTAGTTTGATAGAGAAATGTTTGCAAGAAAACAAGCAAGCTATGAGAGCACCAAGGACCCCTCATAAAAGAAAGGACCATGAAAAACTTCTCAAGTCTTAGTTAGGTAATTTAGAGCTTTGAATTAAGAAAGTTCAGAGATATCTCCCTCTGATTCTAGAATCTAGACTATCAGCTACAGAGGGAGCTGGCCCAAAGTAGCATCAATTTTGCCACAACAATTAATCATTAAAACCAGGAAAGTCTGTGGCATTATGCTGTGTGGACTATACCATTTCCTAGGTGGGGCAATCAGCTTCATTAACTGCACATAATAAAAAGCAGTCATGCCTATGCAGTTTCCTCTCTTCAGTCTAACTTAACATTCTAACAGTCTAATAAAGAAAAATGAAAGAAAAAGAAAATAATTGCACAGGTGTGCGAGTTCATCTGTTCAGTGAAACTTTGGATGAAGTCCTCTCTGAAAGGACTTCAAAGGCAAATTGCAGGTATCATGGGCTGCAATTGATCCTCTGAGGTAAAGGTGTTGCGGATTGGCCATGCCTAAATGTTTCACAAGGTGAAGACTCCAACTACCATTCAGAATGATGTTGCTGGTGTTTCTTTTTCTTTCTTATTATACTCAGGAACTGTCTTCTTGTACTGACTGCATTTAACACAACAGTCTTCATAATGCTTTTGATCTCTCAACAAGCAGACACTGAAGCCAGGGAGGTCCCCATTATATATCTCAGTAACTTGTACTTGGAGGCACAAAGCTTTCATTTCGACAGTCCAGCTATTGATAACCCCTCTTTTCAACCCTAGACATAACCCTTTCTGTATTATTACCATTGACAGTGATATTGTATTGTATTTTTGCAGTATTTTTCTTTCTCTGCAGACATGCCTTTGGAGACAGTTCTCTCAAGGCTCTGTTGGGATTATTAATTTGTCTGGGCTGTCACTTTTGATGTCATTTCAAAATTCAGTTTGGGTTGAGCATTAGGGAAGGGAACGTTACTTAAGGAAAAGAACTACCTTTTGGTGGCTGGCACTCTAAACTTACCCTTTTAGCTTGAGAATCAATATCTAAAACTATTGTCATCACTGTGGCTTTCTCTCAGCTCCTACAGTTCTTGCTGGTATCATCATTGCAATAAATAGAAAATTCTCCTGGTGGAATATATTCTGTCCTACCAACTAAATTTAGTTTATCTTGTTAGAAGGAAACCAAACAACCTCATCAATGTAAATTCCTGTCAAAAACCTTTATTTTGAGTTGAGACTTCCGGCTGACGTCACGATGAGACCAGAAGCAATGAACGGAGGTCTCCATTCCTGCTCTGGCTTCTCACCGTTTGTGGGCTCTGGACGGAGCCAAAGGCTACTTTGGAGAGGTGGTGAAGCTAAGGAGAGGTGCCCGGTAAGGTTCTGTGGAAGAACACAACTCCCCCATGGGAACCCGGAGCATGGTCTCTATGTCATGATGGAGAGAAAAGCGGCCAAGATGGTTGCTACAAAGTTGGGACAGCCAAGAACCACCTAAGCAAAGTGCTGGAGAGGAGATCGGGAATGGTGTATGGATAAGGGTCAGAAGAATCTACATTATTTTTGTTTACCCTAAAAAGACTATAACAGAGAAGATATATAAAGAATTGTATCAACAATAGTTTGGAAGATAGAAGAAAAATTGGGAAATATAAAGAGTTTAAAAGGAATTAATTTGGAAGAACACTAGTCTGGAATTGGCGATTGGACAGGATTTGGCACGGGAAGTAATTTAATTACTTTAAATTCTGGAAATAATTGTTCCAAAAGAGAAATAACATTTGATTTTTGAAAGAAACAGAAAAAGGTTGGTTATGAAACTGGATTAAAAGCACCACCAGTTGATGAAAGAAAAGTCCTCTAAATCCCTTCAAACTAACAATTTAATTAAAAAAGGAATAAAAGGAAAATTAAGACCTCTGGAAGCTGAAACATATTAAAATTAAATAGTAAGGAATACTAGATGACATTACCCCTGGAATTATTGGTGACTTTGACTGATTAACATTGGGAAGCAAAGATTGGAGGACATTGACATTAAAAATTAAAGAGACGCTGGTTTAAATAAAACAAAAACTACTGGATATTGAACAATTGGAATGATAAGTAATATAAATACTAAGTAAGTAATAATGAGCGATATATGCAAAGAAATAAAGATGGACTTTCGAGTTATGAATGAAATATGGGACAGAGTTTTAGACTTCTGCACTAAAATACAGAACAACGAGATTAACTCAGAAATGGCGATAGTAGTAGTAGTAGAAGAAGAAAGAACAAAGAAGTGGGAGGAGCGAGAAAAAACAGAAATCAGTGAAATGAAACAAGAGGAACAATAAATAATACATAAGAAAAAAGAAATTGAACTTGAGATATTAAAGATTGATGTAATAAACAGAGGGGGATATTAAAATTGGATTGCTGATAAATGAAATGGTTAGGAAATTACAGAAAAGAGATCAGAAAAGGGAGGGGATAAATTTTGAGAACTGGGAGAAAAAATATCAGAAAATGATGAAGAATGGAGGAAGGATTAAAGGAAAAGGCCAAAAGATGACAGAGAATGGTAAGCAAGCCAGAAAACAACAAATTAAGATAGAAGAGGGACTTAGAGATGATGGTTAGCAATGGAAAAGAGGGGGACTCTACATGAAGAGGTACCTTAGTAGTAAAACATATATAATAAATTTTGAGGAATTTGAATTAGGAATTAGAAAGAATAAAAAGGAATAATTAAAATGGAATAGTTATGAAAATAGGACTTTATAATAGGTCAATTAAGTAAGACAGATTAATGCTCATGGAAGATATAAGTGGCTAATACTTAAGGTGGGAAAGGGAAGGCTAAGCGGAATCTGATAGAGAATAGATATAATTATGTAGTATAGGATAATATTTTAATGAATTATATATTTTGTTATTCATGTGTATAAGGCAATGAGGATACCTTATTATAAGTCTGATATTATTATTGGCAAAAAGAAAATTAGATGGAAAATATATTTGTGCAAAAATGAAGAGTTAAAGGGAAGGGAGCATTTAGAAAATAAAAATATATGCAACAGTGGCAAATGTAATATTGGAAAGGGGATAATATAAATTAAGATGAAATGTTGAATGATTAATGAATTGATATTAATATATATATACTAAGCTGTAATATGTTGAATGCAAGAATATAAGATCAAAGAAGACAGAGATTAGTGAAAAATAAAGAGACTTATATAAAATAATTTATAAGAATACAAAGAAGAAAATTTGGTAATAGATAATGATGTGATGCCAGAAAGCTGTAATGATTAATGAATTGACATGGACAGATTAAATAGTAAACATGCTGAATATAAGAATATGTGATCAAGGAAGATAGAGATTGATTAAAAATAAAGAGACTGACATAAAGTAATTCATGAGAATATAAAGAAGAAAATTTGCTAATAGATAATGATGTGATGTTAGAAAGCTGTATTTGTGATTGTGGATATGATGGATTTAAAATGTAAAACACCTGGAATCACACTGTTCTCTGAAAGATGTATTCAAATAATTAAAAAATAAAAATCTTTTTTTTACAAAAAAAAAGTAATTTAAGTTGAGTAAGTAGCAAACTGTTCAATATCTCATTAACCTTTCTTTCTCTGAAACTTCAACAACTTTGTTTACCCTAAATTTTTTATTTTAAAGGAACTGGTCATAGGATGTGCATTTTGTTGAAACTTTTTAAAATTATTTTTGCTGGTTGGGTGTATGCAGGTTTTTAATGATTATTTAAACTGTGATAATAAAAAACAAATGTAAGTAACTTTATGGCATACCAGCACAGTATATTGTCTTAAAGAGTAAGTGGTTGTTCAGTCCAATCTACAGTGGAGACCATTGCCTCAATATCTATTGATTTTGCCAAAGTATCAAACAGATGGTGAACCATAATTCACAGCTGGTACATTTCATGCACTTTCTAGGTTTTAAATAACACATGGCTTGCGGCCAGCCTTTAATGCTGCTTTTCCCCAAATTGTCCCCAACCTATTGTATTGCTTGCTAGTAAGATATCTGAGAGATCATAAGGCTCCCTGCCAAAAATATGGTGTTGAATCTTCAGTAATTTCTCTCTTTTTAATTGAAAAGTTCTTCAAGATTCCAACAGGATTTCTGTTCTCTTTGCAAATTCTGCAAAGAGAATATTTAATCAGTTGGTTTGACCAAATCTGTGGCCAGGAAATACTTTTTTCTCTTGCCTGCTTCTGGGATGTGTGTATACATATATCTCACAGAACCTAGCTTCTCCCCAGGCACTATCCCTCTATTTTCAATTTTTAGTTGACACATTTATATTGGATACATATCATTCACACACACAGGTTTCTATGCAAGTGTAATTCTTGTGCAAAACTCTGCTCCAGCTTTTGTAAATACCAGCAGACTGCAAGATGACACAAAGCACTTTACTCAAGTGTTTCTTGCATTCCCTCTTCATGCAATGAGGCAAATTAAATTCACCACATAAAAGTATTTTATTTTGATGAATGAAAATTTGCTTTAGAAATGTTTTCAAAGGAGAACATTTCAAAGACATTTTCACAGATAAAGTGTGGATGCTTTGCACATATTTATATATGAGGTAGACCAAACAATTATGTGAATAGGCTGGGTTTTTTCCCCCCACAATAAACTCTCCATTTGTCTGCAGCCTCTGTGTTTGATACATTCCATTCAGTCTTAAGAGAAGACAGAAGAATTGTTACTACTGGACTTTTCCAGTAATAGTGCCAATATAATTGATACAGGAGACATTTTTCCTTCAAAGATGGTTGGAGTATTCTTCCTCTGAAGAACTTCAGTGTATAATCTATTTTTCAAGTCACAAAACTGATATAGAATTTCAAACGGTCATTGTTCCACCCTAATGATCAAACTAAATATATATATATATATATATATATGTTTTTTTAAGC
>BHFT01008854.1:0-19083 GCA_004320025.1 Laticauda laticaudata
CTGTGTCCTTTTTGCATCCGTTGGGCGGTGTGACATGGGCTTTATCCTTTCTATACCTTGCCTGTATCTGCATATAGGGCCACCAGTCAATGTCTATCTCTTGCTGTTTTAATTTCTGTATTATTTTCAATCTTCCCTGTTTATCAAGCAAATCCTTATATTTCCCCATTTTAGCCAGATCCATTACATTTGGGTATATTAATGCCTCCATCGTTGACAGCCAACTTGGTATTTTAGTATAGTGGTCTTTTTTGATTTTGTCCCATACTTGAATGAATGCATCCCTGATCTGATGCCTTTGAAAGTAGGCATATTGTTTATTTTTCCCTTCCCATAGGAAACTATGCCACCCTTTTTGCAGGTTGTGTCCTTCTATTAGAAATATCCTTTTGTTCTCTGGGTTAATCCAATCTCTTATCCATACCATAACTGCCACCTGATAGTATGTTTCCCAATCTGGAAGTCCAAAGCCACACATCTCTTTTTTATCTTGCAACAATTTCATTTTAATTCTAGATTTTTTCCCAGCCCAAACGAATTTAGCGATTATTTTATTTAATTCCCCGAAATTTTTTTTGCCTAATTTTACCAGTATAGTTTGGAATAGACAGTATTTTCGGTAGTACAGCAATTTTAACTATTGCAATTCTTCCCATTAATGAAACTTGGAGTTTCCCACATTTCCAATTCAATTTTTATTTGCGCCATTAATTTATTATAGTTGTTTTCTTTAATTATGGAACAACTTGATGTTAAATACCAAGATATTTTACCCTTTTAACTATCTGCATTCCCAATTTTTCTTCTAATTCTTTTTTTTTGTCCATCATATTTTTGGTTAATGTCTTCATTTTATTTTTATTCATTTTAAGTCCTGCTACTTTACCATTTTTTTCAATTTCTCTTATTAAGGCAGTCCTGGTTTCATCCGGTTCCTCTAGAAAAAATACTATATCACTGGCAAATGCTTTATTTTATACTCTTCATTTCTGATTATAACCCTCTTAATTTATTTATTTTCTAATGTTTGTTAACCATATTTCTAAGGAGATGATAAAGAATAGAGGTGACAGTGGGCATCCTTGTCTCATTCCTTTATTTATACTGAATATTTCTATTCTATCCCCATTAAGTAGCTTGCTGTCTGTCTGAGTTGAATAAACTGTTGAAATCATCCTAATAAGATTGACCCCAAAGTCCATGGCTTTTAGTTGTTCTATAAAAAAGCCTGCCAGTTTACGTTATCAAATGCTTTTTGTGTGTCCAAAAACACCAGTGTTGCTTGTTTTTCATGGTGAACCTCATAGTATTCTAAATCTAAAACATTTATTACTGTTCTGGTATTGTTTTTAACTTGCCTATTTGGTAGAAATCAGTTTTGGTCAATATGTATAATTTTGTTCAGTGTTCTCTTGAAGCTTTCTGCAATTATGGTATTTCTAATATTGAATGGCACATATTTTCTAAGTGCCATTCAAGATTTCTTTGATAACTACTGGGATCACCATGTTTGTGAAGTAACATCAGTTTGGTATAATGTAGCTTGTCAATGAAAGCCAAAATTTATTCTTTTTACAGGAATGTAGAATCATGAATCATGAATCTTGCTCTCAATTAGTCCGTTTCTCATGCTGAAAAGAGGCCAGCTGGGAAGCAGACTTAACCTGAATTTCTAAAATATATCTCTAGCATCATAATTTAACCACTTATTTTTCTACTTGAACTATTATGACTAATGTAATTTTCTCTAACTATTTTCTATTAGAGCAGGAACTTGCAATTTATTTCAACTCAAATTAATACTGAAGTAGATATATCAGATTCTTATGGTGTTCAGTTAATAAATCATCTCTTGCTTCCTCTATGAAATGAATGGCTTTAACTGACACATAAGTATGTTCAGAAATCAAAACAGAGAGTTATGAATGAATAATTTCTCATAATCCTACCCTTTTATGACATCTCACATTTTTCCTCTGCTTCATTTTCATGCAATAATTCTAATATCTTTTTATTTTTTTAATTTTCCTCAACTGAAATCCCTGGATTTTAATCTTCAAGTCCAACCTATCAAATTTCTAAGAAATGATTTAATATTTTTAATCCTTTAATGCTCTATGACATATTATGCATTTGCACCAGATTTTTTGCAAGAGTATTTTATTTGATAAAAGCATGTATAACCATCATAAATTATGAGAGTTATGCAGTGTATACCTATAAACCATACATTATCAGTACATAATGAGGCAGGTTCATTTTCCGAACTGGAAAGCTTCTAAAAGAATATTTGCAGAAAAAAGAAACTACTACCAGTTACAATACAAGTTTGATTTGAGAATAATATACATTGAGCTGCTGCATGCTATTTTGAAGTGTTCACAGTTCATAACAAAGCTACTTTATACCATATGTGCCTATAAATAACTGATCTTGCTATCTCAGTATTGCTTATACTTGATAGTATCTCTCCATGATTTCAAAACATAGATTCTACTGAATTGAAGCTGTGTCTGCATCGCACACATCTTGTGTTTTGCTGTACCATGGAACTATGGTTTTGTGACAAGTGAAACATATACTCAATAAATAGTAACTACAGCCAAGTGAGATCAAAGTACATTGCACCATGAATTTAAATATCATGTTTGTCTTTTTGTGTACTATTTTCATGAATACTGCATAAATCATCTGGCTTTCAGGATGTTTACAATGTCAGTGAACTTTTCTTTAGTCAAGCAATAAAGCACCCTGGATAAGAATCTGGTATTTGAAATTGCACTGTGTTTTGATATATGTTAATGTAGAAAATATGATTGCAGCTTCCTTTATGCTTTCCTTCAATGACGGTATGTATGCACAGATAATGTTATAACCGGGAGAAGATAAAGTTAACATATTTTCCTCATAACAACTTGTCTGACTCACATACGATTTAGACATGTGGAATTTCCAGGACATGGGCACTGAATGAAGTGCTGTATCTTTTTCTAAAGTGCCTCTCATAATATAATACTTGCATGGCACCAAGTTCAACCTGACTCTAGACTGTGCAAAGTAATGTAATCCTGCTCTTTCCTTGCTACGATTCAGAGACCACAGTGGATTTGCATTTTTGTAATGTCAATATCTCCAATTGCAGGAAAAGCCCCTGTATGTAATAAGTGTTGGGGTAGTATAAATATAATGTAATACTCTATGCAATAAGTGCATGCAGTTAAGTGTTGGGGTGTACACAGTAAGTATCGGGATAGCCTTGGTGAATAGGAACTCTTTATACTATGATAAGCAGACTATGTGGATGAGTCCTAAATCATACTTATGTAGTTGTTTGGAAAATACTGATACAAATGGACTTTTAGAATTTACAGTTTCCTTACCTACTGTATCTATATGAAAGAAAGACTAAGTTTTTTTTTTCCCCAAATAATTTTAAATGGGTAAAGTATCCTGCACTTGTTGAAAAAAAATGAGAATGAAGACGTATGAGATTCCCCTCCACCGCCCATCTAATGTTCTCTCTGCAGGATGGAAAATTGTGTTCAATTTAGAGCCAACTCATTTTGAGTAGCATGTCTGTACAGCCATGCTACTAAAGGAAAAAAAAACTTTCTAATAGGCCCTTTGGTCCCAAAGTATAAAAAGTAACCAATGATTCATTATCTTCCATGAACAAATGTAAGCATTAAGAGAAAGCCTGTTGTTTTTACCAAATTACAAAATTACACTGTGCAATTTATATTTTATCCCCAAGCATGTATTTTGTTCAACAATAAATTAAACAGAGATGTTACTTTTATGATATATGGAGAATAATTGACTATTTTATTGCTTGGCATTTTTCTTCTCCCAGTGCAACAGTCAGATATCTGAACATTTGTTGACTGAAGAATTAAGTATACGATAAACCAGGCATTTGGGATAATTGTGTGATGAACTGAAAAAATATTTTATGTGCAACCAGAAGGAAGATTTTCTTGGAAAGGCAACCAAATATAACTTTGACCCCATCTCCTCTCTTTCTATGGCTTCCATTTTCATTAATAAAAAAAGATAGTGAAACAAGTGATGCACAGATAAATATTTATATTTCCTTCCAATCACTGCCAATTCACTGATGGAATTAAAGTATGCTGTAGTTTATCACATAGTCTTTCTTAATTAAAAAATCTGTTCTGATTCTCAGATAATTCATGAATGATTAGTGGGGTATATATGTGTTTCCACATATAATGTGCTTTTATATATTTCTTTGTGAGTAAATATTATGTTATGGCATAATCATACTTCCTCCTGGAAAAAAAAATATGGATGAAGTTGCTAAGAGTTGGTACTAATTTGCTGGCACATTATCAGTAATGCAACCCACAATAAAATGGGCATATCTATATTTAATAAATATGAGACCCTATATATAACACTACCAATTAATTATGGTACTAGACTATTTACTATCACAGATTACCTTTTATTTTTACATGAAAGTGGAATTTTTGGAAAACGTTGTGTAGAAAGGGTTCAAATTTCCCGCTGGGAGAGCTCCGGTGCAAGGATATGGACAACTGCTTGAAAGCTGGATCTTTTTATTTTCAGGAAGGCGAGAGACAGTGTGGCTGCGTTCCTGGGGCTGGCTAGCTAACTTCGAATGGTAAGTTCCTGGTTTTTATACCTTTTTCCTCCCTTTGTGTATAAATGTTCGTTTAGTGTNAGCTTTATAATGGTTTTTCCTATTTGTTTTGTAGTAATCTTCTATTGTTTCCTTTGTGATTTATTTTGTAATTTTTGTCTGTTTGGCATATCCTGTGTAAGGGTTTTCTTTTCTTTGTTTCCCTAGCTTTCTTAATTACTTGGCTTTTGTCTTGCAGGCTTCTTTCAATACTGTTTATTAAATTTCTTTTCCTATGCAAGTTTGTTTTATGGCTGGCCTGATGTTCCCTTCGGGCTTTTCCTGCTTGGGTGACACCACTGTCCTTGTGAAGTTCCCTTTCCACAGTTGGAAATAAACTATTATTATTAATTTTCAAACTCAAGCATATACCTGGAATGTCTAATTGTGCTGCTATATTAATGCACCAGTGCTGCATTATGAAATCATACAAATGATACCAGGACTGCATTATGAAATGATACCAAAAAGCTAAGCCCTCTTCAATCATCCAACTATTTTTATTTTATTTAACATTCTAAAATTTTACTTATACATACAGTGAAGACATTAGCTGTGAAGCTGGAGATGGTATTAACAGCTTTATAAAACTGTAGAATGATTTGTAACGGATGCCATATGGAGTCCTAAAGTAATACCAAATTCTGGAGTTTTAAAAAAATAGAAAGTGGGCAAACAAATGCCATTCCTTTTTATCCCTTCTCCATATACCTCTGAAGAAATATTTTCAGTTCCCCTACATTTGAGGGGCAGGGGGAATATAACCCTTTTATGATTTGCAGACTTCAACTCCCATAATTCCTGAGCCAGCAGGAATTCTGGGAGTTGAAATCCACAAGTTATAAAAGAGCCATGGTTCTCCAGATTTGACCTAAATCTTTATCATCACCATTTTTGTAGTGATTTGGGAACGCCAGAATTGCTGTAGTCATGCCTCAGGCTTTTTAGCTTGAGGAAGGGAGGGAGACTGGATTTGAAATGCTATGATGGTATCACTAGAAAAGACAGTACTGAAATTTAAATTGCAAGCTTTTGATGTGTTCTGTCTGGAAAAACACAAGGTAGACCGGGTTCCAACAAACAAAGTCTTTATTAAAGCAAGCAACAGTAACAGAACAGTTTGGCTGAAGCCGTGGCAGCCTTTTTATACAGGCTTGCCTGCCAGCTTGTAGCCAATGGCAGCTATTTAACTTGCCGCCTTTCAGTAGCTCTTTGGATGGTTTCCTAATGAACCAATCCAATGATTAGTCTTTTTAGCCCAATCAGATTGCAATTAGTTTGGGAGTATACCATTCTATACAAACACCCCTCCCCCCTTAGTTTAGTCCTACGTGGGTGATTAGTTGCGCAGGTAGGTTGGGGCTTCTTCTGACTCTATTTGACTTGCGTGGTTCTTTTTATTGCTGGAGTCTTCGAGCGGTTCGGATGGATCGCTGTCTCTCCAGCTCTTCTCCATGGAACTGCCTGGAAGGGTGAGGTCAGCAAGGTTGCTACCACTTGAGCTGCTCAGGCCGTGGTTTTTGCTGCTCCTCCTGGTTTTCCGCGGCAGGTTGCAGCTGGCTTTGCTGGCCCCTTACCAGGATCGGTTTCCTCTTCCATGTGGAATAGCTTCTGCCAGTTTTCATCTAACCGGAAGTGTTCTTCTTTTGCTCTTTTTTGAACTGTTAGATGTATCTGCGGTTTTATTTTTAACAGTTCTATTTTTCCTTCACTAGTTATTTCTTGTATTCCCCCACCCCCCTTTGGTTTGTTTTCGTCGGATGTTTATTGTTGGAGATTGCACGCGGTCATATTATCGCTCGACATTTCAGGAATGAAGCTTGGTCTATGTTGCCCGCTTCCATTCCTGCCATCGATCTACGGTCCAGACGGTAGGACCAGGCGGCCTGTTATTTGTGTGATTGTGGCTGGATAGCCATATGAGGGTCCCCAGTAAACATTTTTCGTAGATAGGTTGCCCGATTTCAAGTGCGGGAAACGGCTGGGGAGTCCGGGGGGTTTCATCAAATGGTGATAGTTTGGATGTAAGCTATTCCAAATGTGGATCTAAGTTTACCTCCCCATTAACAACTCTGCTGGGCCTTGCTTAGTCACAGTACTGGGGGTATATGTGGAGGTGAGTAATTGGTTTACTTTACCTGGATATCCCCAGGGTCCATTTTTCCAAACACCTCCTTGGTAAACCTGGACCATTCTCTCAGCGCCTAGACATTAGCCGCTGGGTGGCGGCGCGCTGTTAGTGCATGGCACTATACCTAATGAGCTAGGTACTGTTCAAATTGTATAGCGGTTTGTTGAAGCCCATTGTCGACACAAGGACGTCCGGCAACCCATGGGTTGCGAATAGCGCTGTTGAGCTTTTTTAATAATGGCGCGGTTGCCTTGAGGATGACAATTACTGCAACTTCTAACCAGTCCTGATATGCATCTACCAACAATCAAAATGTATGCCCCTGGTAGGGACTCCGCAAATCAATATGGATCCGAGAGCCAGGCGCCTCATGGGGTTTTCCCAGCCCAGCTTGTGGTGGTGATGGCCTGTTTTTTTTGTGGATTTATTGCATGTAGCAACCCAAGTATCAAGATCTTCTGTCTAAACCAGGCCACCATACATAGCTCACTAGCCAGGCTTTTCATTTTTCACGGGATGCCTGGGTGGCCTTCATGAAGCCTTACGCTACCCACACTCTAGTTTGCTAATCTTGGAAGAATTACCAACCTGAATTCACCCCACAATAAACACCCCTTTTGTATTGACAGTCAGTCTGATCTGGCCCGAAAGGTTTAAAGTTTCAGTGTTTCGGTTTCCAGCCAAACCTTTACCTACCCAATTAAAATGCCGGGCAGTCATGGAGACTTGGCGGTGCTCTTGGCGAACATCATTTGCAAGATATTGGCTAGCTTGGGGCAGGTTTCTATTTGCTAGGGTGGTAACTTGTTTACGCGCCGGCATCTTCTCGTCATTGCAAGCGGTATTCGATTTCATGGTCTGCAAGGTGAGATCTGTTTCCCCGGGGTCAATTGTTATCAAAGTGTAAGATACCTGCTGAGGAATTCTGACCTCCCAGTCATTCGGGAGATAAATGTTCGGTGTGGATTTGTTCTCCACACCAAAATTCCTAGTAGGTGGTTTTATGGTCCAGTCACGAATGGGAAAATTTCTCCATAGAGGTACTCGTAAGCATTTAACTCAGCGACAATTGCAGGCTGCTCTGTCTGGTTGAACTTATTGTTGCGTTCTGCTTAGAAGTATTTCGACGTAAAAGGTGAGCAGGGTGCGTCTTCTCACCGTCAGGCAGTGGTGGCTCAGGTATGGCAACCGACTCCAAACGGTAGAGGCCTCAGAGGTGACCGTCAAATGGATCAGTGTGTTACTAAACTGAATAAGAACGGTGTCTGAGGTTAAAATTTTTAATGCCTTGGAATGCTTTTTTGTTCTCTATGCCCCAAGTCCAACTAGTTTCTTATCCAATAAACGATGTAACGGTCTTGCTATCATGCTTTGTGTGGGAGGAATAGCGTTATAGGAAGTTTATTAGACCAAAAATCCTTGTAAACTCCGTTTTGTTTTTGGGGCTGTGTATGTCGTCTAGATAGCCTTGACTTTTTTTTTTCTTTGTAGGGTGTCTACCCTCTCCCCAATTAAATAACCCAAAAATCGCACCGATAGTCATTAAAGGCAGCATTTTTCTTTTTGCGAACTTGTTTTTCCCCCAAAGGCCCCGGAAAATTCTTCCAAATTTTGTTAGCACCTCTTTCAGTCTTGTCTCTAATTGGTCGTGTTTTAGCTGAAATTAAGGACGTCATCAAAATATGGAATGAACTCTTAATTCCATTTAATAGGTGTCCATAAGGCTTGGAAGATGCCTGGGCAACGCTCACTCCAAAATTGAAGTCTGTTACATGAATGCCCTCTGTGAGTTACTATTGTCGTTGCCTCAGCCTCTTATCTCCGGAAGCTGTTGATATATCCTGGGCTAAACTAAGCTTGGCACAAAAATTTTCCCCCCAAGCGAGTTGCCAGTAAATGTTACACGATTCGGCACAGGGTATGTGCCTTTGTCTGCAAACGCATGGTTTTCAGGGTTAGCCCTTGTAAGTCTCCGCAGGATGTGTACCGACCCACGTGAAAGAACATTGCACCAGAAGTAATTGCGTTTAACAGGTGTTACTATTTGGTGTCTCCCATCTAGCATGGTCAATTGGTTTCTATGACCCCATCTCAATTAATTTATTTACTGTTCATCTGATTTTGCCTTTTAAAGCAAAGGGGACTCGTCTGGCTTTAATCTATCTAGTCTACCTGAGGGTCCCCTAAACTAAAGGGAATTGGGGGTCCCCTGGTGACCTCCTAAGTGCCATCGAAACATCCTGGAACTCGTGTATCAGGCTCTCTTCCCAGTCGTTGTGGCTACTCGGCCTCACACCCGGTCATTTCCGATGCCCAGCGTGCAAACCATTCGATGCCACAGGAGCTTGGGTGGTCCCCGGTTCAACTATTGTTAGAGACAGGACTTGCAGCGTGCTGCTTGTATGTGACTTGGAATGTCCTGGACCTACCACAGGATTCGGTTCCTTGGTAGTCTTTAAAGGTTAATTTTTGTTTCTGGGTTCTTTAAATTTGATGTTTGGAACCAGCGTCTGATTGCCACTGCCTAATCCGAATTAGCACTACCATCTGTTCAGACACCTTGACAGGAAAGATCCTGAGTCGACTTCCATTCTTCGCAGGGGCTTCTTCAATTTTTACAATTTTTGAACTTTCTCCCGCTTTCCGTTCGGGCACTTCCAATTGTTAACAGTTTGATGAGTCTTTTCCTCGGTTACCGGTTGTTGTTGCACTCCCAGTTCTTTTCGGCTTGCCTTTGATTCAGCTGGTAGTGGGGAGTTACTGTGTCTGTTTGGGCTGTTATTTTTTCTGATTCTACAGAGCTTTTTCAATGTGTCCCCCTTCTTGGCAAGCTCGGCAGATGCATCAAGAATCTGCCAATCGGCTCGAGTGGTGGCTTCCTCCGCAGCCAGCGCATTCCCACAATTTATTTTTTCACGCCTTTTTTGTGGCGTAACAGGTGGTGGAACCTATCGTCCTCAATACTCTGTTTTCTGATGAACTGTCGAATTCTTCGTGGATGAGTTGTGTGGGAGCTTGCTTTTTCTCTGGATTAGGGTCATTGCGTCTTTATTGGAGTTCATTTGCTCATAGTGTGCCGCTGATGTTTTTCTGCGGTCTTCTGTGCTGTGGCTTGCTGTGATCGCTTCAGCACTGTGATAATGGGTTTATTAGTAGTTTGACTTTGTAAGTTAGAATCCTCTCAGACCTAGACACTCGATCTCGCATGGCTTTCACCCTCTAAGTTCAGGAACACAGCAAGCTCTCCAGTTGTTGGAGAGCTCCATGCTAATCAGTGATGGTTTCACCTTCCTTCTGATCCCTTTTGTAGAATTCATGCCGTTTTGATGAGAGTTTGACACTACCTGGTGATAGTGGGCCCTTTAACATTCGGTGAAGTTCAGACCCAGGTCATTTGTTTTCATGTCTTGGGTTCGTCAAATGGCTTTTGGCCATTTTAATACAGTTTGGTCCACGAGATGACCGAATATGGCGTTAGGAACACAGCCCTTTCACCATGGTCTGAGTCTCTTCCTTTCGTTGCTCTGCTAAGAACATCAGGAAAATGGTTTACGTATCGATTCCAAGTCCTCTTCATTGGGACTGTGAAAGGTGCGGGCCGCGCGTTATTACCAGCCATTCGCTTTTAGTCTGAATTCTTTCTGCTGCGTGCTCGGTCTCCGCGTTTAGGACCATCCCATCCTCGTCGCCAGTCGTTCCATCGGAAAAACGTGAAGTAGACTGGGTTCCACACAAATAAAGTCTTTATTAAAGCAAGCAACAGTAACTGGAACAGTTTGGCTGAAGCCTGGCGGCAGCCTTTTTATTACAGGCTTGCTGCTGGCTTGTAGCCAATGGCAGCTATAACTTTGCCGCCTTTCAGTGCTCTTTTGGATTTGGTGTTCCTAATGAACCAATCCAATACTAGTCTTTTTAGCCAATCAGATTGCATAGTTTGGAGTATACCATTCTATACAGAACATGATGGGTATGTTTGTCAATCTAATAAATATAGCAAAGGCTTAAAACCTAAATTTAACTCTTCATTTTCAGAAAAAAATAAAGCCACAGTGTAATGATTTCTCACTGACATTTGAGGATAAAATCCTAGAGGCCAATGGAAAATAGAACTGGAGGATATAGACAGGAAATAGACTGCCCAATTCTACCATATTTAATTCTACAATTATATACTGTACTCTTACTAGAAATGAATAATTTTGTGAACATTATATCTTCCATAAACACACACACACACAGATAGAGAGCTTGATCTTGATATTTATCATCTCTATCCCCCAACAAAAAAGCTTCATGTCACAATTGTTTAGATATCAATGAAGAATATTTCACATTTTGAAGTTAGTTTTACCCAAACATTAATCTCTCTATAAAAAAGCGAAATACCACTCACACATCATGACAAAATCTCCAGAACTGTAAAGCCTACAAACTTGAAATTTGTCACATATGTTCCTCTTGGCTTCTATGTGCTCACTAAGAAAGGATTTTTTGAAATGACCATCAGAGCATTAGTATTTCGTACATTATTATTAACACACTGTGATTCTAAGGAGTTCTATTCCCCCTCCCCACCCGAAAGAAAATCTGTTCCAAATGCAAAACACAAGCAGAGGAGAGGAGTTTCAGTTTTAGTTTCACAGCAGCAAACAGCTTTACTACAGAACAATTGAGCTAAGCCATGCCCAGGCTCCTTGCTGTCTCCTTGCTCACACAGCAAATTATTTTTCAGTTTCCAAACAGCCCTCAATTCTCTCACACACTGACAGGATGCTAGCCAGATAAATACCGATAGATGCTGGTAGGCAGAGGCAGAATATTTTTCGCATTATTTTCCTCCCCCAAAATTAAGCTGACCACAAAGATTCATAGCAAAGCACTGGTATCAAGCTAGTTGCATATATTTTACCCTATGTTCTAGTAGAAAGAAAATTACTATGTAGTTTTATTTAACAGGCTAGAAGATGTGGTATGATCCAGACCATTACTAATGAGAACAGTCAGCTTAAACTTTCTCTATGGTCCCATTTTTAAGAAAAAAAATTACCACCTATAGGCAAACACATTTTAAAAAAAAATCAGTTTGCAATAATGTTGGAGGATTGATTTTTTTTCAAAAAAAAAAAAATCTTAAATGGCCTCTATGGGGTTTGGGGTTGTGTGTGTGTGTGAAGGATATTGGTAGAAATGAGTGGAGTTGTCCCTTCTCAGGTGTAGAATTTTCATTCCACATCATATCACTGTACATTGATACCAGAGACAATGAAACCATAAAGGACGGCAACATAATATACAATTTGTATGGCATAATACTTAGAAAGGAATTTTCCTATTTCTCCTAGGAGGCGTTGCCTGGGTTTAAATCTGAACTTTATTTGCTGAATTTATTGCATGCAAAATAGATGTTCTATCATAAATATATAAGTTTGTAGGTCATAGATTTGGCACCATAAACATGATTGAATATGAAAGAATTTAAACCAAACATTTCAGCTTGAACCACCCATAGTTCCCAAGTGCAAGAAGATTTCGTGGACAATTTTTTTCGATTTTTTTTTTTTTATTCAGACATAGTTCCCTTATTATTTCCAACCTGTTTACAAATAAAGGCATGAATGTTGATAAGGTCTCGGGAACAAACAGAATAAAATTAACATTCATCCCATAATGGAAATGCCAGGAGCTATATTTCTTATTGTGCTATTGTTTCTAGCACTGACAAATAGGCCTTATGCAAACTCAAAGCATTTCTTGTCAGAGGTAAGCATATTGAATGGAATAAGTAGATCACAAATAAATGGTCACTTTCTAGTTCCTTATCCCATATAGCTATTTTTAATTATATACAGGTAGTCCTTGCTTAGTGACCAAAATTGGGACCAGCAACTTCATTGCTAGCCTCCACAGTTACTAAGCATAAGACTGTGTGACTGTGTGAGGGGTTCATTTCCCTCTTCATCATTAAAGGCTAGGTCCCACTGGCCGACGGACGCAAAACGTATGCATAAAGGACACAGCAGATGAGCAAAATTTCGGCGGGTGGCTCCTCCCATTGTCGAATCACTCCAAAAACGTGAAGTGAACAATTTGCATGAAACGGAATGGAAAAAACAGAAAGAGGAAGGGATGGCGTTAGTACGTAATGGGGATGTTAAACGGCATGTTTCAGAGGGAAGCCTAGCGAGATGACAGCAGAGGAAAAGCGGGCATGCACATCGCGAAGGGTGTCGCGGGAGAGAATAGGCCAGGGAATGAACATGGTGCGGTAAGTGCGAGATGCATACTGTGGGAATGAAGACGGCGATGCCATAACGGATGCTTCTATAGCGAAAGCAAAGGGATGCGCGCGGATGTATATCAGAATGCAAAGCATTCAACTGCAACCTGTGGGGAGTATGAATTAGGCCATCCAACTCTCGTGGCATATAAAGGATAGCAGCATTGCCATTGCAGTCAGCATTCAGAGGAATACGTGTGCTGCACACATACTGCATCTTCAAGGAACACCATGTGGTATATTCGTCGTCGACGGCAGAATCAGAGCAGAAGACAGAGAGCTTGCAGTTCCTACTCGTGTCCAGCCCCTAGGCAGAAGGAGCAAGAACCAGCATCCCACCCCCTGGCATGATCTGAACCTGCTCGCTGGCTCGGTAGCTTTGGTGCTAGACTGCTACTGGCTACTGCTAACTGCTACTGCATAACAGCTCTGACAGCTTATCAGCTAGCTGCTGCTACTGCTGCTGCTTGCTGTCACTCTGAGCTTTGACTGCTGCTGCCGCTGATGTGGTGGACCTAGCCGCCAAGGCCCACAAAGCCCTCGCGTGCGTCGAAGGCCCTCTGCTGCTCAAGCAACTGAAGGCCCTGGCTGCTTCAAGCCCTCCTGAAGGCCGCTGTGCTGCAGCAGGCCCTGCCAGAGGGAAGAAGAGGCAGGGAGAGCGAGAAGGAGAGAGAGAAACAGTAACATACATTGTTTCCTGGAGGACCATGAGGATGAGGGTCTGGAATGGCTGCTAGGGAGAACGCAGTACCTGTGGAGGAAAGGGCCATAGACCTCTATCGCGACACCAAGAAAAAAAGGCCAGCTTGGAGAGACATAGGCAGAGCCTGCGCGCTATCAGTGCAGACTGTAAACTCCCTTGGAATGGTAGGAAGCACATCACCACCTGGTATTGGCAAGCTACAACCTCAAAAAATCCGCGCAGGCCGCTGATCAAGTACAGTTTCCTCTGGGGGTGGCCAAGTGCAGTTTCCTGGAGGGTGGAGATCCCCCACTGAGGAGCAGCCCGTCGTGACTACCGCCCTCTCCCTCAGACAGCCCACAGACAACAGTCCTCTTCCAGCAGGAGCCAGCGAGGCTGTCCAAGGCAGGTTCTTCAGAGGGGCCCACGGCAGAGACCCCTCCGACAGAGCCTGCACTCTCCCATTGCTAGGTGGGTGTGGAAGGATCCCCTGTCACAATGGAGAAGAGGCACAGCACATCAGAGACCAACCCACCCCCACCCGACCTCCCCAGCTCACAGGAAGTGCAGCAGAAAGGCCAGAACTGGAGGGCCGAAACCACAGTGGTCCTGTTGGAGATCAGGGGACACAATCAAACCAGCAAGACTTCTCTTTTCGCTGGTCCACTTGGACAGAGGAACTCGGGCCACCACACCTTCATCACCTATGTGAGCCACACCTCAGGGGACCTTGCCCGAGGCCCAGCTACCAGTGATGAAGGAGTAAAGAATACAGCTCTTACTCGCGTCGACACCCTCAAGGCCCAGCTGAACCGCTGTCCGACCCCAGTCCCAGGTCTGCTCCTCCACCCCAAGGCAGATGTTTTACAGCCTTCCACGGACTATCAACTATCGCCTCCTCACCTACCACAAGGCCCCACGGTTCCATCGCATTAGCCACAGACCGCCACAACTCACCTGCAGGTTGCAGACCAAGACACAGTCCCCACTACACTCCGTCCTTTCCTCCACCCCACTAGCCAAGCCAAGCCGTCAATGGCATCAATCTGTCATCAAGGTTCTATAGTGCCTCACAATCCTCAGGGTACGTTGATGAAGGGCCTCTCAACATCACGGGACTGAGTCCAGCTCTTCGGACAGCTTCCTTAACACACATCCCTCGTTGTAACCCTCAGCGGGCCAAACACCCCATGGTAACCTCAGACCAGCAAGGTCAAGCCCCCGGCCACCATCCCTTGGTTCCCTGCCCGCTTAACAACTGGAGACATGGACACTGCCTCAGAGGTGACTGAGAATAGTGCCAGAGACTGGTTGTTTAGTTTTCACTTAATCTTTTGCCTTAAGACACTTTACTCTCGGTTTATTTTGGCTATGTTATATAGTCATACAGTTTATTAAGAAGTTAATAAAGGTTATCTTTGCCTTAAACACAGCCTTAATTCGGATGTTTACTTAAGGTGTCATTTTGCTTATTCTAAATAAATCATAAAGGCTTACCTGAAGAAAGTAATAAAGGTTTCCTTTGCTTTTAAGACAGCGCTTGGTTCATTTTTTACCCTTTAAGTGAAGTTGGGTGAAAAACTTTTGAAAAAATGGTTATAAGCCTTTGCATGCTTCCTGGGATAGTACAGGATAGTTGTGGGCATAGAATAAAACCTTCCAGTGCAAGCATAGTGGGACTGTTATGGGTGCCACCATCCCAGTGACAACACACATTATGAGACGCCTTTATTATCAGATAAACAATTTACATCATTGATCAACACATTTTTCAAAATAAACCCAGGCTCTTTCGATATAATGCCAACTCGTATTCATTGATAGGTACCCTCATACATCTCATGGCACACAATCTCATACAGTGAGTTATGCGACAGCTTCAAGAAGCATTACCATCGTAATCATCTACTCGATCGCGTCTGGTGCCACTACCGACATGTCCTGCTCAGCTGGGGAGTTGACAGATGTCTCAGAGAGGTCTGTGCTGCTTCTTCCCTTCAACCATGACAGCTCTGTTGGGTCCTTGACATCCACAATGCTGATCTATCAGGTTTTCGCCTTGCCTCCCAGTTTCCCAGGCTCCATGTCCCCTATTCCCTTGTTGAATTGTGTCTGACTAACGTCTGGTTCTGCAACACCTGGAGGACAGGTACAGTGGTCCAGCTTGAACTATACGGAAATCATGTGATGAGCTGTCGTGCAGGATTGTGCAGGTTGCAGCAAGCTTCGACGATGCTCCTAACAGATATGTGCCTCGATGCTGCATGGTCGGTGGAAAGTGTCTGGAACCTGTTTGTCCAGGATGCCAAGGTGTTCTCCCATCCTGATCTTGCCCTGGACAGCCATGTAGTTGAAGATCCTCTCTTCAACGGGGTGAGGTATGCTTGAACTGTACAGCTTCATGAGGTAGGTTCTGAGGGAGAAGGCATCATCACCAACGATGAAGTAGGGCACATCTTGTGTGTCATTGGGTAAGGGGTCTGAACCTGGAAAAACCATGATGAGGTTGTGTTCCAGCCCATCCTTGAGGTCACTTGCGTTGTATACCTGGCCATCTGAAGTTGACCCATTGCCTGAAGCATCGATTTTGAATACTTTATATACGAGATGCATACGCTTACATCCTTTCTATTTCTGTGCTACTAACATTGTGTAGACGTTCCATGCACCTTTTGTTTCCTCCCTCTTTCCATTTTCTGCTGCAGCGGATGTTAGTTGAGGTGATGGCCAGAGGATGCAGAGAGGATGCAGAGGATGTTTAACAGATGATAACGGACATAGAACGTTTGTTGCTCGTATATGCCGTGGATGTACATCATAGGTGGCGGAAAGTTCATCCTTTCACAAAGTTTTGTGCAGGTCAAAACTTCTTGAGCGGATGAAATCTCAGTGGACAAATGCTCCAGGGATAGAGCGTATGAAACACGTATGCATTGAGTACACAATGTATGCACAGTGTTTTCCAATGGATGGCAAGCTTTTTTTTAACTTTTTACATCCTCTTTGCATCCGTTAGTGCAGTGGGACAGGGGCTTTAGTAAATCCTTGCAGTCACATGACCATGATTGTGAGGTTCCTTCTATCTTCTTCATTAACTCCCCTTGTCATAAGCTGGTTGCAAGCACGTGAATGGTGACCATGTGGCTGCAAAACACTGCAACTTTCCTAAATATGAGGATTGCTCACAAAGCTGTGGGTTTTTTTTTCACTCAGTGGAACCTTCAAATGGTCACTGAGGTAGTTGGTAATCAACTACTTGTTTCAATAAGTTCCTGTGATTTCCTCGTTATTATTTTACTGATCACTAAATGGAGAATTGAAAGGCAATACACTTGAGCTCAGATGCTGAAATTCCCTTCAGTTTTTTTAAAAAAATATGCTTCATCATTTTATAGGTATCTGCCTTTCATATAGGACAGTAACAGATATTGCTGTGAACATTGGAGAATGATAGCCTTTGGAACACAACTTTACTTCTCTATCTGGCAATCAATAGCTCACAGAAGATAGTCTCTGTCTATTACTTAAACTATCCATTTTCTCTCGTATTTTGTTTTGAGATCTGAAGGATAGACATGCTCACTTTGTCAATGAGATAGCCTGACAGAGATTTATGGGTGCAACATTGCAATTGGGGTGAGTTATTTATTTATTTTTATTTAAGTTCCCAGTCATAAATCTAAATTTTGCAAGGAATGTGAGCAGCCAGGAAGACTATAAAAACTGTCACTGGTAAGAAACAGTAATGGCATGGCTTTTTACTTTTGTCCCTAGCAAGAAGCCAAATCAAATCATTTTACGGAAATGCTAAGCTCTTAGTATCTACTGGAGGATGATAGTTGTAGCCTCTAAAAATTATGATTGTGGAAGTGTGGAACACTTTGGAAATGATTCAGAAGATGTATCTCAAATGCTTCAGAGCTAGAATTTTTTTGGAATTTTTTAAAAGACACTATATATAGGGGTGGGATTCTATAGGTTCGCACCTATTTGCTAGAACTGATTGTTAACATTCTAAGCAGTTCGGAGAACCAGTTGTTAGAAGAAATTATTGGCCTAATCCTGTAAGGAAGGCAGGAANGTGACCATTCAAAGTTACAGTGGCACTGAAAAAAAGTGACTTATGACCATTTTTCACACTTATAACTGTTGCAGCATCCCCACAGTCATGAGAGGCCAGGCGAGGAGATGCATGCCTCAATGTGAGAGATGTTGAGTTGGCCATGCCCAGCCAGTCACATGACCACCAAGCCATGCCCACCAACTAAACCATGCCCACAGAACTGGTTGTTAAAAAAAGAAAATTCAGACAGTATTTTTTTAGTATGAGAATATCTGTGTGCAATAGTATCCCTATTTCATCTATTAAATGTTGTTAGATATTTCAAGAAAGATATGAAAGTGCATTAAGGCTTAGGTGTGTTACACTTTCTGCGGTTATGAAGTATATCAAATTGTATTCATTTTCAGGAAGTATGGTGGAAAAGAAAAGTATTAAGATATGTGATCTTCATTGAGAAATATATAAGATCAGCCTTTTATTTTTCATGGTTCTCCATTGAAAATGGCATCCTTTTGTGCCATTCTTAGCAATTGTCATTCTGGCATTCAGATTTACCTTCTACATTTGAAAGAAAGAAGAACCAATGGAGAAGTCCCAAAGCTCAGGAATATTCAATCCCAAATATACACCAAAAGGAGTGAAGGATTAGTAAATGGGTCCAATAAATTATTTAGATGAACATCTGCTCACTCAATTCACACAAACACACCACTAACAATGTACTAGGAACCATTAATGCTAACATGAAGGGAAGAGCTGAAGTAGAATAAAAAGGTTTACCAAGAAAACAAAATGGCTGTGTAGAATTTAAATGTAATTAGAGTCACTCAGGTGCTACTGAACTCTTATGAGATCACTGATGAGGGTGCTTTCTTAATTTCTTTCAGCCTTTCAACATTTGGTGTGTTGTATTGATGCAATTACTACATTTGGATTGTAGGACACTTGAGTCAGTGACCTAGCAACCCAGAGACCATGCATTTTAGTCCCTTCTTAAGCCCAAATACACTCTCACTCTCACTCTCACTCAATCCTAGGAAGGAACAAATGGCAAACCACTTCTAAAATCTTCCCCCCAAAATTTCAGGGACTTATCTGGGCAAGTACAAAGAATCAGCACTTACCTGAAGGTACAAATATAATATATCATAAACAAATGGTAAGAGATGTATTGAATTAAATTCTTGCTACCGTGTTTCTCCAACAATACGGCCTCCACCAATAGGAAGGCCCAGCATGATTTCTGGGCATGAGGTGAAATTAA
>BHFT01008855.1:0-34573 GCA_004320025.1 Laticauda laticaudata
TCCTTACAGGATTAGGCCAGTAATTTCTTCTAAGAGCCAGTTCTCTGAACTGCTCAGAATATAAACAACCGGTTCTAGAGAATAGGTGCGAACTGGTAGAATCCCACCCCTGCTCGTGAGTATATATGTGTGTGTATATATAACTTTTGGCTTTGATAAAAAGCAAGTAACAAATCTTCTAGATATCAATAAAACTTCAGGCTTGAGTTTGCAGTGTCCTTACTTGTCCTAAATAATACCATTTCAGCATAGAAAATTTGTACAGGGAAGAAGAGAGAACCATGATTGCGGATTATCAACCTGGGACATTCTAAATGTTTCCCACAAATTCTGGGGAAAACCATAAAGCAATAAGAACTGATGGCAGGTGGACCGAGGCAGTCATAGAATGTATCCCATTTGATAAAAAGCATCCATCAAAGAGACATAAAACAAGATGGATCGATTACATCAGCAAGTATTGCAATTGGTGCAATTGGCAAAAAAAAAAGAAAAAGCTGAGGACCGTATAGGTTGGAAACATGTGGAAGAGGCCTTCATCTTGCAATGGATAGACCATGGCTAAAATGATGAAGTGTTTCCATTAAACATGGGAGACAAATGTAACAGAATGGATAAGAACTTCTGTAACTTAGACTCCAGCCTCATAATAGAATCATGGTAACCTCATAGGCACTGTCTTTGTGTGTAATGGTTTATTTAGAAATAAAATAGCTGGCAGCTCTTTTCTTATGCATTCATCTCCTAGTCTTCCATCAAAATGTGTTAATGGGATGGATCATAGCATAGAAACAACTTTGGTCATTAATAATCTTTTCATTCCACGCTGAAGCTCTTTCTGCAGGCTTATCTCATTGTCTTTTGTTATGAGAAACGTTGATATTTCCTCAGAGTTAAAAGGCAGAAGATCAAGATTAAGGGTTCAGTGATTAGTAAACAATAATGGCACAATTAATACTCCATCCTTAAGAGCCGTTCATCATGCAGCACACTGGTGGTATGCTGACAAAAGTCATTAACGTTAAGTGGTTGTTTGTTTGTCTTTAAACATCCTTTTTGCATTTATTCTTTCAACACAAAATACATCACATTTTGTTTCAGTAAATGGAAAGAAATATATATTTGTAAGATGTCTTTTGATTCTTAGAAGGAAATAGTTTATATCTTTTAAACACATTTTTGAACAGCATATAAACAGTAGAGGAAGGAATGTAAATTTATAGAATTTAATAGAATTTATATAGAGATAAATGAAATAAATATCTTTTGTGGACAGGAATAGAAATCTTATCATGAGGGCAGAGTGAGGTACCTCCCACAGACAGGTGACTTTGGTCTTCCCTGGTTATTTGTGCTTTTATAATCATTTAGTTTTTACTGCCAGAGTAGAAGAGAAGTGCTTGTGGGATTTTCTGTCTCATCTGTCAATATAGTTAGATTGATGTGGCTGTACGGCCCTTTGCCTTGTAGTAGTGGCTTCAGGTAGCAAAATATCTCCCAGTTCTTCCCCAACTGCTAATCAAATATTTGGGCTGTACCTCATATATTGAGTCTTCACAGAAAGGAGTGTTGTTCTATGGAAAAAGACCATTTTTGAATAGAAAATTAGATATTAGAGAGAAAAAATCCAGCCTTAGCATGATAGCTTTGGTATTTAAGGGATACACATACGATGGGTATATGGGTGGATGTGATCCTCCCTCCCTCCCTTCCCTCTGTAACATATTTCTATATACATATACATACATACATACATAAGTGTATGTGCATATATTTTGTATATATATTCAAAAGACATCTATCTGTCTATCTATCTATCTATCTATCTATCTATCTATCTATCTATCTATCTATCTATCTATCTGTCTATCTATCNATCACCAGCAGTATGGAGTATTTAAGATTCTTTTGCTGGCTTTGTACAAACACCAATGCAAACTACATGTTGTTCTCTGCTCTTCAATACACTTCCTTAAACATTAGTTGTGTGCCATTTCCAATTTGTTCTGGTATTTGGGTTTGCTTATCATTCTTTTCAGCACTCTGTACAAGAATAATCCAGTCATCAGGGTCCTGATGAATGGATTCTTTGCTCTGAAGCATGGCTTGTTTTTTGTTTGAGCTGTCTCATGCTGTTCTTCCCTTGAAAAGAAGTGCATAACTGCAAATGGAGTTCATATTACATAAATTGGCTTTCTAAAAGACATTTTTAGTGATGAGGTTCTGGGTGGGAATAGGTAGATAGTACTTTCATGACAGTTACTAAATTGATTAAATTAGTAAAACATAGTTATTAACTTAATTAAGTTTTTATGACAGTCACTCCTGGGGAAGGACTCCTAATGGCCAATGGAAGCCTGTGGTGTATTAACTAAATCCCACTCTATAGTTATTAATTTTAAAAAGGTTTTTTTTTAAGTGCCAAAATATCTTCTGATTGGAATATAGGTCAGTTGTACATTTGCCCATTTCTGTTAGTTTTTCATTCTAGTCAGTGGTCTGTTTGCTTTGCACTGAACTAGATTAACTGCCAAAATAACTTTCAGGTATATATGACTGTAACTTGATGCTGTTTTATCTGGCATATTTTTTGCAAGTTATATTTTATATCTTTAGCTTTATAGATGATCTTCACTTCATGACCAGTCATTTAAACATTCAAAGTTACAATGGACTTTACCAAAAACCTACAGGTAGTCCTTGTCATATTATGCCTAAAATGTGACCACATGTACCAGAGCTTGCCCATTATGATTGTATGTTGTGACGGCTACTAAGCAAGATGGCCTCACTTAATGACTCCACCCCTTCTCCCCTCATCCATTCATTGAACAAATTCAAAGACTGTTCAGTGGAGCACAGGGTTCCTCAGGAAGGGAGAGGTCATGGGAGGCCAAGAACCAGCCCAGACCTGCTTGCCTCAGGCCTTCCATTTCCTGAGATGCCCTGGGGTCTACTTCCAGCCTCTCAGGGACCCCCAGCCTTTGGGCCTGCTTTCTCCCCTCACCAGGGCCTGGCAGACCTTAGACATGATTCCTACCCCACTAAGCCCCACAATTTCCTCTTTACTTACTTTTTGAAGAGCTCCAGAGCTCTTTGCTTTATCATGTGGTTACATGTATCATTGCTTTATCATGTGGTTACATGTAATGATTCCAAAAGCAGCCACCATTTTCTCAGGACCACAAATCAATGTAGATGCTGAGAACATGGCCGCTTCTGGAATTGCACTGTATGCATTATCAACTGCCCCTTGGTCTGCACAGCACTGCAAAAAGGACCAGACTCACAGTGTATTTAAAACCCGATCTCCAAGTTATGACTGCTGCAGTTCCTCTGTGGTCATTTGACCACATTTTAGGCAAATTTACAACTGGTTGCAGGATCCTGTGGTCATATGATCACATTTTTTTTTTGCTACCTTCTAGTAGACAATGGCATTCACTCAAATGATCACATGTTCATTTTAATACCATGTAATTTGTTTAAAATCCCAGGCTATATTGTGGTTTTAAGTCAAGGACTACCTGCATTTGTTTTAAAATACACTGCATTTAATTCATCGTCTTCTCTTCAGACTGTGTGATAGTGAATCCTATTTAAAAAAAAAAATCACTAAAATATGGAGGAAAGCCTTCAATTATATTTTTATATTGGGTGGGATACGAATAGTTTTATAGTATAGGAACCTGTTATTCTGAATACTTAAGTTACACATCTAACTTTTATTGAGGCCAATAATTTATAACTTTTTTAGATCTCAGAGACAAAGTGTGTGTGTGCGTGTCAGAGGTGGTATTCAGCAGGTTCTGACCAGATCTGGAGAACCGGCAGTGGAAATTTTGAGTAATTTGGAGAACCGGCAAATCCCACCTCTGACTGGAGATTTTACAGTATCCTTCCCCTGCCAGGCCCACCAAGCCACATCCACAGAACCAGTAGTAAAAACATTTGAATCCCACCACTGCTGTGTTTATGTGTGTGTGCGTGTGTGTGTGTGAGAGAGAGAGAGAGAGAGAAAGATAGACAACATTTCTTATGTAAACTCTTGTGTTTTTATACTGAAACAACACCATTGCCGTTACAGTGAAAATTTGATATGCAAGTTTATAGCATAAAAAACTCCAGTCTGAGACAAAAATCATGGCCTATATCCCAAGCCCTACCCGGGTTTTGACCTCCCTTAATTTTATGCTTTGAAAAACAAGTAACCTATGTCTTAATCATATTATGTTTGGTTTTTCCTCATGTGGTTTTATGCCAGTGCAGAGCATTACTGTACTGTTTCTCTTTTGTTTTGTGGGCTTGCATGGATTATGAATTAAAGCATGCAAAACTATCTGTACCACAAGAAGGAAAGAGAAGGAGCATAAGGCACACTTCTGTATAGAAATAAATCTTACTGAATACACTGATTTTTATTTGCAGGTAATTGTGGATCAAATGCAGCCCAAGTTTAGTTTCAACAGTAGAAGATTCATGCAAGGTTCTGAAACATTTTTATGCACCTTAGAACTATCACAGAATCTGTGATTCTGGAGTGTATGTATAATTAGTATTATTTTATGATGCTACATTTGCTTTCTTCATATGTTTATGGAAATTCATTTTTGCTTTGTGAAATTGGTTGGAGATGGTTGGTGATGCATATTGATTACTCAGGGCATAAACACATTATTTTACAGCTGTGAGGAAGGTGATAGGCAAGTCCACAGGGAGCCATGTAAAAATAGGGCCTGACAGTGAAAATCATAATCTGAATCATAAGCATTGCCTTCCACACAGAGAGACGAAAGCCAAGTTTTCCCACATTAACTTCACAGCCAATAATTAGATAGTGACATTGGCGGAGCTGCAGTGACAGACTTCCTAGTAGCTGGGCGTGAACTTTTATATTGAATTGAACAAAGATTACCTTGTTATTTTGCTCTAGCAATTTAAGTCTCTCTTTGTGGTTAAAATAGATTGGCCACTCTTTGGTTTTCCCTAGGATAGGGATCAGTGACTTTTTGATTGTCAAGGAAGCACTATTTTTTTTTTTAATAGAGCAGAAGGCTGCCACAGGGATGTGATCCCTCATATGGGCAAACATGTATTTTTGGTAGAATTTGGAAGGGAGGGTAGGTGTTTATTTTTTAAATATTAGATGCCTGCTCTAAGAATTACAGTATAGTTTTCATTTGTATTCTGTTTCAAAATAACAGGAAACTGTGCTGTCAGTTTTTTGTTTTTTGTTTAATAATAGCAGGAGGAATTGCCAAAGGATAGGAAAAAAGGACTTTGGGTTGCATATGGCATTTGCATTGGGACAGGAAACATGAAAGCATTTTTATGATATCATATATTTTCTTCATTATAATGGGGAAATAGTGATATTCCCATTAGTTAGAACTGCAGAAAAACAGTCAGTTGTTCATACAGGAATTCATACAGGAGTTTCTAACTTCCTTTCTTTAAAAGCCTCTGTATATGATGATGGCTAGAGCAGTTGTCCAGCTGGTGTGATAGCAGAGAATGAGCCCAGAGAAAGAAAAATAGCAGTAGCACTTAGAGTTAAATACTACTTCATAATGCTTTACAGAGTTTACTGAGTCAGCCTATTACCCTCATTTTATCAACCTAAGAAGGATGGAAGGTTGAGCAGGGGTGGAATTCAAAAATCTCAACAACTGGTTCGCTACCTGGTTGCTGGGTGGGCATGGCCATGGTGGGTGTGGCCTACTGGGACTTCCTCTTTCTGGCTTCCGGTGGAACTCCAGACCTCAGCAAAAATATTATGGATTGCAGAATGCTGCAGATGGCTATAAGATGAGATGGCTGCCCACGGCCTGAAATGTAGTTATGTGACCGTGTGTACAGCCATCAGAATTTTGGAACTGGCTTGTATGTAGCTTTGTGGGAATCCTTCTTAAGGATTGCTAAGCAACCAATCTTAAGATGAGCATTGCCTGTACTGGTAAAGGTGTCCTCCTAACAAGCAATGTGGAGAAAAGAACCTGTGTATAAACTAGGAAAGAATGAGAAGAGCAGGAACTGAGTGAACTGAGTGGTAGGATCTTAGGCAAAAGTTGTTGACCTGCAGGCTTCCCCAAGGCATGAACTTGACCGACACTAATCAGAATCTTAATAGATCCTGTACTGCTAGGACTCTTTACCATAACTCAAGAACTGTCTCCATTACCAAAAGCTGACAGAATCCTTGAGTTTACATTCCTTGATACAGAACCTTCTTTTCCCATATTTCTTTCTGTGTAATGGGAAGCTGATCTATCTTTTCCATACTTGCTCTTAAGTGGCGGTTTTATATTGACCTTTCTTGCAATCCCATCCCTGAATATCTGCCGCTATTAATTAAACCCTGATGCTGATTGCGGCTCATTTTCTGGAAGAGCAGTTACAATAGAAGCAGTAACGAGATAAGCCATGATCATTCACAAGGTTCAGATCTGAGCTGGCCAGAAACTGCAGTGATCCCACTATTTGATATTCCAATTATCCAAAAGGACTCTTTGCAGCTGAAGGATCCAGCAATTTGTTTATTATTGTCACAATTCAGTCATTTTGAATGATATGAACCTGCTATGGTTCGTATCATGGAAGCACTAGGTAGCCAATGCTAGGTTCATTAGCACAACCCCATGATAAAGGACTTTTTGAAGGATTATTGATTTAAATATTTTTGTATGTTAGTCCCAAAAGCTCTCGCAATAATTTTCAAGAATTAAAATATATATATATATTTTAAAAAATAATAGGTTGAGCTAGAAACAAAAAAACACCACAGTCCAAAGAACAAGAACTTCTACACTGATTTATGCAGCAAAGTAGAAGTTTGACAAGAAGCTACTGCTTTAGTTACTAAAAAGTTCTATCAAGAAGGGTGTTAATTAGCTACATAAACTGCTAGATACACTTCCTTGGGAAGGAAGTTCTAAAGAGGAAGAGCCACCAATCAGGAGGCTGAAGAACTTCTCAAATGAAGAAATTACAGATTTGATTTACTTGCATAATTCTATTTTGTTGGAATTCATTAACATTTTTAAAAAGTAGCTAATGAAATACATTGTGTCAAGTTTTTTGTTTTTACTATTATTATAAGATATGCTCCCAACATTTTATTTATGGCCTAAATAACTATGAAAAAGAGAAAATTATTTCCTTTTGAACTGAATAATTAAGTATAATTACCATTCAAACTATAATTATGAATGTAATGTTGATAAGACCTGAAGGACCATCACTAGAAGTGAATTTTACCATTTATAGCTTACAAATCTAACCATTTACCATAGTTTAATTGGAGTTCCAAACTAAAGTAATTATCAGAAACTGTTTTAATATTAATAGATTTGACAGAATTGTCTGTTATAATTGTTTAAGTGAATTAGAATTATTGTATCCAGTCCCAGTCAGTTCATTAAAAAACTGAGCATATTTCTTATGCAAGCATATTGGTTTTTTATTGCACTAACTCAAGACATTTAATTACAGATATATTAAATCTTGTTTCCTGTAGTTAGTTTGGGGATTTAAGAAACTTATTTACAAGCACAGTTAGCTTAAAATATGAGTTTATTGAAAATAATCTGATAAAATAATATATAATGCATAATATAATGAATAATTAGGACTGTCCATATTAAATAGCCTTAAATCTCTTTTTATATTCATTTTGGTTATCCAAGAAACATCCCAGGATGTTCTCATTTTTTTATAGCCAGCTCCATGAATTTGTCATTCAAAATTTTAGTTTTTTTAAAAAAATTCAAGCTTTTATATTTGTTTTGAAAATTTTGAAATAATGTCTTTTTTCAGAAGCCCCATCCATACTGGACATAATGTGTGTGTGTTTGTGTATACTATACAGTGTGTAAATTATATACACGCATACAATGGACAGAGACAGACAGACAGACAAAAAAGGTAGCAGGAAACCTCTGTAAATATCCTGATCTGTAATTGGCTGGAGAAAATGCCATTCATTTGTTACAACTCATTCATTAGGAAGCTCCAGGCTTCTGTTCAATGAAAGAGTAGAAAGAGAACAATATGTTTCCAGAGAGATCCCACTTAACATGGTCTCAGTCGGATATAATCAGAAGGGCTTACTTGAACATTGCCAATAAATTGTAATAACATGCTAACCTTCATTATCTCTTCCAACATTTTGTTGAACAGAATGGATGCTTCCTGCACAAACAAAAATGTTATGAAGAGAAAACACTTATTCAAACTGTACAATGCTATACTTAACACTATTTGTTTGAAAGACAATTCAGATAGAACAATCTGCCTCAAAAGGCAATAAAACATGAACCATTATTTACTAATCACTTAGGTTACTCTGTAATAAAATTAAGTAGACTTTACAGTAATAAAATTAAATTAGCCAATATGAAGTTTCAGGGCAGCATATGGCTACAATGTTATGCAAATATTTTACTATAAAATGTTTATGTCAATAAAGAAAGACATAATTCTTTTTTGGCATGTACTTTCAAAATCTCTCCCCCCCAAATATTATGAGTCTTCTCTCATGTTCACAGTAAAGTTTAGATAATGAATTTATGCATTTTCCCAATTGATAGGAAAACAATTTAAGGAGTTTTATTTCTTTGCCTCTACCTCATTAAAAACCAACTCATATTGTATATTAAAATATCTGGTTCTTAATACCATTAATTTAACACTTTGGTTAGAAATATGTTTCTGATGTTTGGCCTCTTTTACTGTTATCACTGAATTTTATTTTTGTCTAAAACGTTAAATGAAACAATGAAATAGAATGTGCATACCCAGAATAAATTCCCCAATTACTTGTATTAATGTGTGTGTATGTGTGTGTATGTATTTATTTATTTGATTTGTCAATTGCTTACAAGATAATAGTATAAGTATAAACATAGTTATGAATACATGAAATGGGTACATATAAGAAAAATAAAAGAAACAATAGGTCAGGGTCGGTAGGCACATTGGTGCGCTTATGCACGCCCCCTACAGGCCTCTTAGGAAAGGGATGAGGTCAATAGTAGACAGTCTAAGGTTAAAGTTTTTGAGGTCTGTATGTATGTATATACTATTGTTTGGTCTTTATGTAAGATTCCAAAGTTTTATGCCTTATGTTCAATGTTACTCTAGGAATTATATCAGAGGCATGGCTAGGGCCAAACCTTTGAATCTGGGTCCTAACAACCCAAACAGAGCATATTAAATGACTTGCAAAGCTACCCTTGGATTTTCTGACATTTTATTAAAGAATTTCCCAAGCTGAACCAGTCAGACACTATTTTGGGACTAAATGACCTTTGATGGTATTGGAGTAATCATAGATTTGTCACAATTGTTCAGGTGCCCTCATGAGTCTCATGTTTTCAAAGGCAGCATCTCATAGATCAAACCAACACACTTAAAAAGGCAGATGAGAAAGCTACTGGGAATGGGACCTTCTGTGAAATTCCCTCAAACCCACTAGAATCTTTGAATGTAAACAGGTTCTTAGGGTTAGGATTAGGGTTAGGGTTAGCAATTATTTTCCAAACTCTAGCATCACTGCATATTTTCATAAAAGATAAGAGCATGTTCAGATTTGATCATATTATTTCCAATTTCATTTATTAGATTAAGATTTGTAGAGCTTTGCTATCAATGAGACCTTTCTGTTTTGGATCTACAATATCTCAAAATGTGAGAATATTTTTAAACAGGTCTATAAGTTTGTTTAATGATAATTTTTTGAACCTTAAGTGCAGATTGATCAGATGTAATTGTGCAAGTGTAGGTCAAATTAATTATACAGTATTGTAGGCAGTTCATAGAACCCTAGGATATTACTGCTGTACCCAGATCCATGGCCTTTTCAATTGAGGTGGAAAAGTATTTAGTTCAATTTGAGAAATACTCTTTTTTTGCTACTTAAACCCACAACTTGCTTTATTGTCCTCAGTATGTGAGGGATAAAGCTGGCAAGAAAGAAGAAAAAAAGTATCTATAACTAGGCAAAAGCATTTTGTTAACACAAATTATAGTAAATGCCATCAATAGGTCAGAATGACACAAGTGTCAAGAATTCCTTTACAATGAAAGAGACTCAGGGTGGGCCTCACAATATATAGCTAAATTTTTAGACCCCTGTAGAAGTGGAACTTCAGCATAAATTGGACTATTTTGCACCTATAAAGAAAGTTGCTTACCTATCCAAGTGGGCAGTGGTGAGATTCAGCCAGTTCAGGAGAACTGGTTGTTAACTTTCTGAGCAGCTTGATGAACTGGTTGTTGGAAGAAATCATTAGGGCAGAGAACCAGTTGTTAAATTATTTGAATCCCACCATTGCAAGTGGGCTCCTTGAATCTTCTCACAACTGTATGCCTGCATTCATAGTGAAGGCATTAGAGACAATCCTCTACTTATGACTACAATTGAACCCAACATTTCTGTTGCTAAGCAAGACAGTTGTTGAGTGAGTTTGTCTCCGCAGTTGTTCAGTGAATCATTGCAGTTGTTAAGCTAGTAACATGGTTGTTAAGTGAGTCTGGCTTCTTGCTTGACTTTGTTTGCAAGAAAGTTGCAAAAGCTGATCATAGGATCCCGGAACACTATAATCGTTATAAATAAATGCCAGCTCATATGTAATTGGTTCATAATACTTTCCTTTAAGGCAACTGAAAGGCCAACAGAACACATGTAAAGATGTGAGCATTTGTTTTCAAGGTGGTAGTTGGGTATAATCTGCTACAATGGGATTTTCTTTCCTAAGCTTCCATTTTGGAAATCAGAGAAGGTGAATTTAGCAACCACAAAAAAGTTTGTGTCTGCAATAGCACTTCACAACTTTGATAGCTAGTTTAGCAGTGCATCCATGTCTTGTGACAATTACATGGAAGAGGTAGTTATAATGGGGTTATATTCCACACTCTGAAGTTCTGCTAGTTCTGCCTCTTACTAACACTGTGGGTAACACCTGACTTCCTATAAACAACAACAAATAGTTAGAAAGATGGAGGTTCTTTCTTGCCATACCATTAACTTTTCAAGAGCAAGAGAGGATTGGCTTCTCATAGATCTAACTCTATTCAGGTGCCCTGTATTGTGGTCTGCTTTGTGCTGGTCAAGCAATTCAGTGATAAATACCACAGTGGTCAATACAAGGTCACTTTAATGCATTCTGTTTAGCTTTCTTGCTCCTGCAGAGGAAGCAAAAATAAAGCAAGTTCTTTATTTATTTATTTTTAAAGGTAGAACTATTTGGCTGCTTTCTGAGATTGTTCCTTTTTCTTGGTTCTTACCATCTGAAAGTTCAGTAATCCTTTATTCATTAGCCTACTATATGGATAACCACTGTTTGGGATTTATAAGCCATTTGCATAACTTTTCAGTTAAAGTACCGGAGAAATGCTCTCTTGTTTTAAAAATAACCTTATCCAATGTTATGTCGATGAAGAAGTGAAAGTGAATAATTAATATTATAAAAGGATAATTTTTGGAGGTTATATGAGCAATATCTGAACAGCCATCACCTCTACCACTACCAAAGAAATTTCAAAGAAAAAAACAGTATTGTTTAATAGAATAGTTAAAACCACAGCCTTTTACAGAGGAAGAAATCCACAGGACAATTTTTAATAATCTTTACCTGATTTGATGTGGAAACTCCCCATATTTTCTGGTTAAATTTTCACATTCTTAAATCTGAAAGCACTGAAGCAATTTCAGAGTGCAGTTTGAGTACATTACAGTTCTTTATGTGACAAAATTGCCATTTGGAGTTCGTCTCTTTGGGAGTTTTGAAAGAAGGGTTTATTTACACTGGTGGGGAATTTACCCTCCCTGAGCTGTCAGTCTGGGCATTATTCCACTGCAGTGGGAAAGATGTCTCTCTAGAAGAACCAACTGATGCCCATCTTCTAGAAATAAAAGCAAACAAACAAAAACAGATATGTCAAAAAGGCTCACCACAGTTTTGAAAAACATACATCAAATAAAAACTATTGGAATAGAAAATAAAGCTGTTGGAATTTTTATGTTTCTTTGTGTGAAGGTTTCATACAATTTAAGTCACTGTACAGTTAGATAGTCTTGGTTGTTTAGCTTCATAGTTAATGTTGATCTTATGGGTGTCACCAGCTCCTATGTGGAAAACACTGGTATTCCTAGGAGAAGGGAAGACAAAAGTTGCATTTTATTTGCAGCATGAATAACCACATTTATATATATATATATATTTGTTTGTTTTTTTAAGCTTTCACGGGTACTTACATGTGTGCTGTTTAGCTTCCTTCGGGTATTATCCCACGTCATTGTAAGTGCTGTTAAAGTTGTAGCAACGTTTCAGCAGAATCTCATCTGCCATCATCAGGCTTCTGATGATGTGTGATGAGCTGTGAGACCCACATCCATACAGAAGCCAGATGATGGCAGATTGAGATTCTGCTGAAACGTTGCTACAACTTTAACAGCACTACAATGACATGGGATAATACCCAAAGGAGCTAAACAGCACACACACACACAAACAACACACACACAAACACACACACACACACACACATATATATATAACTTCTCACACTTCACCTCAGACTAAGCACAAGATTCACCCCTTACTTTGGGACAAATCCAACAACTTGCTGTCTGGAGAGCTGAAACACAGACCACCTTCAAGACAGATCACATACAACAAACTCAGAAAACTACAACACATACCAGAAACAAACTCCTCCCCCCTCACAGTCACACATGAAACAAACAGTGCACAACATCTCAGACAAGATCCTCACTGAAGCCGAACCAATGTCCTTTCGAAAGGATTCAACTTTGCCGTTGCTCCCAAACACATCCCCACAGAAACCAATCATATGCGGAGTTTGAAACCAGCCTGACCCAAAAACCACCCCTGATGATGCTAACAGATTCAAACTCGAAATCACCAACATCCTCTGCACTAGCAAACCACCCAAAAGCAACTTATTCAAAGAAGAACAAACTGCACTACTTAACCTGAAAGAAGACACCAGCATAATAATCTACCGCAGACAAGGCAAGCAACAGTGGTTATGAATACATCTGACTACCAAACCAAGTTAAGCCAACCTACTCCAAGACCCCATACAAACCCCTAAACACTGAACAAGAAAAAAAAGAAAAAAAACAAAAGGCACAAAGTAAAAAAAAAGAAACCCACACTACCTAGAAAAACCACCAGATCAATAAAAGCCTCCCCATCAGCGAAGAAATCCAGCAAAGAATCATACCCAGAGAAAAATCATCCAGATGCCCTAACTGTATGTCCTCCCCAAGATACACAAAGAAGGAACCCACTACGACCAATAGTCAGCTCCATGCTCACCTCTACAAACTTAGCCAAATTTCTCGCCAACACATTACAGACCTATGCAGAATCCATCAACTCACAGGTAAGGAACTCATTCCAGTTCATTGAGATCATAAAGAAAAACTTACAACCCAGCGACCTACTAGTGAGCTTCGATGTCATATCCCTCTTCACCCAAGTGCCTATAAAAGAAGCCTTGACAGCCATCAAAACAAATACAACCCCCCAAGTACATCCTAGATCTTACCAACCACTGCCTATCCAATACATACTTCACCCACAATGGACAAAAATACAAACAAATAGAAGGAGCACCCATGGGATCACCCCTCTCACCTGTCATCGCAAACCTCTACATGGAACATTTGAAAACACAAGCTCTAGAAAAATATGATCACAAACCCAAACTCTGGCTCAGATACGTAGATGACACCTTCATAATCTGGCCACACGGGAAAGAAAAACTGAACAACTTCCTCACACACCTCAACAGCCTAACACCCCAAAATACAATTCACTATGGAAACAGAAGCCAACAATCAACTTCCTTCCTAGATGTCTTAGTATACAAAAAATCCAATGGCTCCCTAGGACACACCATCTACCAGAAGAAAACACATACAAACGCTATCTACATGCCACTCTCACACCACACCCAGCCCAGATCAATTCCGTAGCCAAGACACTCATCTCCAGAACAAAATGCTTAGCCGATGAACAACACTTAAAAACCGAACTACACACTCTCACTAATGTACTTACAGCCAATGGATTCCCAAAAAAGAAGATTACCCACCTAATCCAAAAAGAAACCCCAACCAAAAGCCAAGACAGAGAACAAGAGAACGGCAAAGCCCTCCTCCCATATTATAAAAGGCACTACAGACAAATCAGCAAGATCCTCCAAAAACACAACATTAAAACAGCATTCTGCACAAACAGAAAAATATCCACTATCCTAAGAAGCCCTAAAGACAAAATCGAGTTAGAAAACCAAGGAGTATACGAAATCCCTTGCACTGCCTGCCCACCACATACATAGGACAAACTAACAGAAGAATTAGTGCACGCATTGAAGAACACAAGAACTCAATCAAAAAGAACTGACCCTCTTCCCTGGTCAACACCTCAAAGCCACAGGAATGAAATTGACTTTAAAAATACCAGAACCATCGCCAAAACTTGAACACTTCAACAACAGAATAATCAGAGAAGCCATAGAGATAGAAAAACGCCCACACAGCATGAATAAACGAGATGATACCTCCCGCCTACCAAACATTTGGAAACCTGCCCTCATTTATAAACGAGTACCTAACATGAAGAATGACACCAGACCCACACCCACAAGTGCCACACAAGATGCTACCACCACACTTCCACGCAGAAAAAAGACTCACACCCACACAGAAGAGGAGACACGACCACGAACCAGAACCATACTGCAGCTGCACCACTACCCGCTTCAACCCCACTGACCTATACAAGAAGCAAACTGACACCCACCATGAAGATGTGGCACGACCACGAACACGAAGCCAAACAACAAGATCACAGCTCACCAGCTCAAATCCCCAGCAACTAAGACTAACTGAGCACAACCAGGCCCCCACCTAAGCAGAACGACCCCCAGCCAATCAGAACACAGCCAACCCCCCTACCAATCAAGTCACACCCCCACTAGCAGTTAAAAGGAAGAAGCAGCTGCAAGCTCACATACTCTGAGAAGCACAGAGCTGAAGAAACAGCCTGAAGATGATGAATGAGACTTCATCGCAAACGTTGCCTAGATAACTTCCAATTCTACCGGGAGAAAACCCGAATAACCAAATTCCCCATTGACTTTGCTTTTCAGAAGGCCCAAAAGGTGATCACATGACACTGGGATAGTGCAACCATCAAGTATTTGAATTTTGATCATGTAACCAATGGTTGCAAGTGTGAAAGATTGTCATGGTTGCAAGTGTGAAAAAAGATCATGTCACTTTTTTCAGTGCTGTTGTAGCTTCAAATGGTCACTAAATGAACCATTGTAAATCAAGGACTACCTGTATAACAACAATGACTTTCAATATGATCAAATTACGGTATATTAGACATATCCCCCAGATGATATGGACTTCTAGGTAACCAAATGAATGTTTTCTTTTTTGTGGTTTTCGATGATTACCAAATTTTCTTCAGCAATGTAGAAACTAGTTGGAAAAGATCTCAGTTATATATTTCCATACTCATGTTAGTCAGTAGGGGAAATGATGGCGGAGGAATAGTGAACAATGGTGGTATTGTTTCATTTGCTACTGTGATTTAGCTCAATAGCTCAATTAAGTTGCTCAGATCTTGGTAGATGGGATTTGAGAGTTCTACTCCCTTTGCAATATTGGTTTCATGTGAAGCCTGCATAGAGATTGCTTGTCTATGTTGGAACCCAGAAATATTAGGAAGGCCCTTGCCAAAATTTCTGTACAGAATGGCCAAAGTCCATATTGACTGGGAAATCCAGGTGATGCAATCTAAATATATTTGGCGAATACTGGTATGATAATCTAACTGATGAGGATCTTGCCGTACATCACCTTTGTATCATGTCTTTAACCCTTTGAACATAATGGGGTTTATACTGTGTGACTAGCTCATAAAATACAGCTGCAGCAGAGAGATTTTGATTTCCACCTGGCTATGGATATGCTGGGTGGATATTTGAAAAAAAGTTTTTGCAACATATTGTAAAAATCCAAGTCATAATTGTGCACTTGTCTTAAAGTAAGGTACCAACTTTTCCTTACTTTGACAGGTATCTAGAGTGTCTGCAATACAAGCAGATGGCATTAGTGTGATGGG
The DNA here is from genome assembly GCA_004320025.1 of Laticauda laticaudata. Taxonomy (NCBI): domain Eukaryota; kingdom Metazoa; phylum Chordata; class Lepidosauria; order Squamata; family Elapidae; genus Laticauda; species Laticauda laticaudata. The sequence goes on from BHFT01008855.1 coordinate 16,173, forward strand.
GAAAAAGCAGGCTGAAAATCCCCCTCAAAATCCTGAAACTGTTATGTGAGCCTTGTAATTATGTCTGAATGTTGGTTGGACCATAGTGATGGAATATGTTTCACATCAGAGAAGCCAACACTACTTCAGAAGTATCATTGCTGGCATGCAGCTTCTGAAGCTTGGTTTAATGTCCTTCATTTACAATTCCTCTGACAGTGTTTCAGACCCTTTTTCAAAGGTAGGACTCTTCTTGTACTTTCTGATGTATGGGTCTTCAAATAGTAGGAAGAAGAAAACATAACAATATTTTCTTTATTTGGGTTTGCTTTTTCAGACAACAGCTGTTTCAAACTATTTGTCTGCCCCCCCCCCTCTCAGGGCCAAATTATCCTTTCTGCCTGACAGTTTTGTGCTTTGGATTTTGTGCCAGGAAGGCATCCTTCAGTTCTACTGAGATTTCAAAAACATATTTGCAATAGCATTTCTGCATCTTTCCTTACTACCTCTTCAGCATCAGCTCTCCCTCCCCAGATACTTTCAAGGAGAAGTGGCATCAATGACAACCTTCGATTTCATGTGCACATTAGCTTCCTAGATGTTAAGAACTTTCAGAGATGCCAGCCCTGATTAAAAGACAGACAACTGGACCAGAGTATGGTCCAAAATGGATAATACTGGCAGAAAGGTGAAAGAGATGATTTTAATGCTTTACACTTGGTACTTTGAGTAGGCCTCCAATCCTTAGGGTAATAGAAGACTTCTGAAGGAATGATGAGAATGTTTTTTTTTTCCTCTTCAACTCAGTAGAATACCCCCAGTTAGAAACTTTCTCCAAAGTGAATAAAACCTTGCATCCTCAAGAGGCAAATTGAAATGTACTCCTTTGAGATTATCACCTGAGAGGAAGAATTCTATCTCCATCCATTTCAGGATTAAATGCAACAGCAAATGCATGCAGATAGCACAAGAACTGTAATAATGCATGGACTGTTATTATAATGTCTCCACAGTAATCCACATTCCTTTTTGAAGTTTGTGTATCCAGTTTGCATCACTAGATCAGGGAAATAAATAAAAGTAATAGTGCTGAATGTTAAGTATTCAAAATTATTTGGCAATGGAATGCAATTGTTTTCTCAATGAATGTTGCACAAATCTGCTTTGTCAATTGATTTTTGACAGACAGAAAAAAAAATAGCTGTCATGTTGAAATAACTTAATGGTTTCCTCCAGTTTTCATATACCTGAGATACTCAGGAGATTCTGCAGAAATTTTATATAATTAGCAGCTGCTTTTCATTAAAATAAAGTACAGGTTTTTGTAATTATATCATGTTTTGTATGATTATTCAACAGTGTTCCTCTTGATCACGTACTGTACCTAACTAACATTGCAGTTTGTATATTAACCCATAATAAGCCAGGAATAGTATATTACAAAACCAAATGGTTGGTCTGTGCGTACATCTTCTATGTTTACAAAACATAGAAACAAATGTAATGTACTTAGTGCAATATTCACATCCAGAATTAAGCCTCATGAGACCAAACTAGTGAGTTTTGTCATTTACATCATAAGTGCATGCATATATACTGGACCACAAACATATATAAGAGAGATACAGAGGCAAAGAGAAGAATGGGTACATGCAATCAATAAACATTACTATTGCATATTATGTTGCATGAAAATTTGACATGCGTATAGGTATTTTCTTATTGCTGTGTGATTTCTGGAGGGCCTTGAAACTACTTACAATTCAGTAGCTTTATTAACAACATTTCATTTGTTCACCATTTATTAAAGTGAGAATTGAAATTTCTGATTTTCTTATTTTGTAGGTTTATGACACTTAGTTTATACTTCTCAGAATTTAAACTATAGTCTAAAATGACATGAAATATGATTCCCCAGATCCCCCATGTTACTTAAAGTATTTTAATCTTCTTAGCTATCTACTTCATCAAATGCATAAATTATACTCAGAAAAACAGACTTATAACAGCAATTACGGTTTGGGATCAGTGCCCCCAAACCCCTGCAGACTGTCCTTTATTAAAACATAGATCTTGTGTTGATAATGCAAATATTCTGTTGCCAATTCTTTCCTGAGTTTAGGAAGCACTCAGTGATTATGAGGGTAGCTACTCTTATCAATGTCAGTGTTATCAAGGCCAGACTTTGAGACTCAAGTTCAGCGCCCCTCTTAGCAAAATGAACAAAAGGATCAAACCAAAGCTGTTTTATAACATTTAGAAAATGTTCACTCTTTCATGTAGGCCAGGTCAGGAAACAGCCACCCAAGAAATGCTAGTATTCTGGTTTATTGATATAGGTGAAGAAAAATGAAAATTCTGAAACTCTCATTTCCCCTTCCCTCCCTCTTCTACCAAAGAGAGCAATTTTAAATTTCTTCCTTAAGAGTTTATTTTTTTTTCATGCATTGAAAAATCATGTTCTGTTAATTCTCTCCACATGAGTGATGACCCAGGGTGTGGCACAAAGGCAACACAGTCAGATAATCAGTAGGAGTCTCTTTATTAGCTCCAACTTTGCCCCCAATGTCCTGGTTACCTTCTGGCTGGAAAAAAAACTCTCCCAGGAATAGTCTTTGGCTATAGAGAATCAAATCCAAAATGTGGTCAACAAAAACTGTAACTATAAATCCAATCAAGACAAAATGAGGTAATTAGTTTGGCAGGGCAGGAGCAAGAAGTCCAAACATGAAGGCACAGCAATAACGCAACATGGCTGGGAGGACACCAGGAACACAGATAAGCAAAGTCAACACAAGATAAACTCACGTTTGCTCCCAGCAGCTGCCACACTCAGCATACATTTCTTTTAAAGTCTCATTCCTAGGTGTGGCTAATGAAGGGAATCAGGGCCCTTTCCTCCCCCATAAGCCAGACAATCCACATTGCTCTTTTCTCCTTTCCTCCCTGCGTGTCCCAGGATGAAGAGGGGATGGGCCTGGGTCTTCTTCTGAACTCCCTCTCCCTTGTTCTACCTCTCCCATGCTCTGCCCACCTGGACTTTGACCTTCCCCAGTTTCCTCCACAACCAACGGAGCCACACTCTCCCTCCCTGTCATCTGTGTGTCTTCATCCTCAGATTCAGATTCCAACAGGGGCATGACAACATGCTTCCTCGAAGGTCATCTCTGTACTTCTCGACCGGTGTGAACAGATAATACTTATTACCCTATGTATGTGATTGCTTATTATTATCATTATTCTATTCACCAAAATGACTATCACGGTCTAATAGTCTCAGTGTTGACTGAAGATGTAACCAAGGACTTAAGAGTTAAAGACATATTGCTTTATACTCTCTTAGCTAAGGTAGTTTTTAACAAAATTGGTGGTATCAAGTATGGCAAGTTAAGAATCTATAAATATTTGGTGAATCCTTTGGTACTGCATTGAGAACTCCAATTACAACCAGGAATTGGAGAATGACAGTCAAGGTTTTCCTCTATAAACCCTTAGGTAATGCCATATCAGTGAATCATACTTTCTTATGACAGATGTATTATGTTCTTAGTTTGATTTTTGAAACCCCACACCATTTTTATCTTATATGCAACATTTTTCCAAGACTTTCAACTGGACTTTCTGGTTTTTCTTTGAAGACATTTTGCTTCTCTTCCAAGAAGCTTCTGAAGATAGACGAAGAAGCTTCTTGGATGAGAAGTGAAACATCTTCAAAGAAAAACCAGAAAGTCCAATTGCCTCTTGAAAAAAGGCACTTTTGGGACAACCATGACCTGGATGACTAAGAATCTCTACAGACATCTGGCTTTGATGCTTTGGTTTTCAGGATTTGTTCTTGATCGTTTTCCCCACTTCTTTTTTTATGTGTTCTAGATTTCAACCACAATGATTGTATATAGTTTGTGTAATTTGAATTGTATATAGATTGATATCAGCTTGTCTTTCACTATCATTAATATACCAGCCATGGAATAGTTTGCTTTTTCAGATATTAAACCAACTTCAGGTAAGCTTCTTACTGTATTCAGAATTTGTTGCCTTTAGGATTTTTTCCTTACAAATTTTCAATTAGAAAAGCTTCTTTACTTTTCTTAATCTAAAAATTTAGGCTAGATTTTTCTTCTTTCGTAGTTTGCTTTATTTGCAATACTTCTCTATTTTTATTTCTGAGTATGAATTATCTGTAAATATCATTTTTGGTCAAAGTGCACTGTTACACATTTCTTGTTTGTCTATTTTTCAATCAAGATTGTCCAATTTATTGATATATGAATTACAGGACTTGTCCAAGTATTTGTTACTTTATATTTCTGCCACAACTTCAGACTCATTTGATATAATTTGATGTGGTAGTCTTTTTATTTGATTAAGCAATAGATTAACAGCTTCCATTCATCTCATAAATTGTATTCTTCAAGTGCCAGATGTCTTGTGGCATTTTAAAGCCTTCAAATATTAAAGTAGCATATTTGTCCAAGCTGAATTTCATTCCTGTGTCTTTACTTTGAAAGTGAATAGTGGACAGTGTCCAACAGAGATTTAATTTCAGTTTTTGATTTAGGATAGTTTTAGACCATTCATCTTTAAAAATGCTTTATTTTCAGGGTTTGATTTGTGACTTCCAACCCACAAGATATATTGTTCAGGATATTTTGTGAGGGTAACAATGAGACTCTTCTAATACTTTTGCTTATTCTAAGAAATTTCTATGCATTTTCCAACCTGCTATGAGAAAGTTGATTCACACCTTTCTAAGATTTTATTCAAACATTTAAAAGTCCATTTGTCTTTTGTTTTGAGTTTTTAAGGATCATTTTCTCTATTAGTAGTGAGCAGAGGTGGTATTCAGCAGGTTCTGACCAGTTCTGAAGAACTGGTAGCAGAAATTTTTAGTAGTTCGGAGAACCGGCAAATCCCACCTCTGACTGGAGATTTTACAGTATCCTTCTCCTGCCATGCCCACGAAGCCACACCCACAAAACCGGTAGTAAATAAAATTGAATCCCATCACTGGTAATGAATCTTTTGTGCCATGTGAATTTTTGCAGGTTCCCTTTGGTTTCACTGGAAAGAATATTTTTTTTTAAAAAATAAGCACATCCTAGGTTTATTATTGTTCCAGTAAACAACTTGAATTTTATAGGCAAGCAAATAATAGGCCTGTAGTTGTCAGGATCCGTTCCAATTACTTTTCTATATTTAGAAATTGTCTTCTAGATCTCATAGACTTTTAATTTGTTGTTGTTGTTGTTGTTTTGGTAGCTTTCAGCTATATATATTGCTAGCCTAGGGCATAAGCTTCTCAGGAATTATAGCCAAAAACCATGTAGTTCATCTTTTCTTGGAGCACTCCAGGCTTTGATTTTTCTGACTTGTATTTGAACCATTTTTTGAGATTTTTTTTCATTACTATAGTTTTTTTTTATCCAATTGTTTTCCAACTTTGTTGATTCATTATAATTTTTTTATTGTGTTGTTTATCATTTCCCCAGAAAGTTTTCCAATATTCAACAAGCTTTTTCTCCTTTATCAGAATATCTAGCTGTTTCATATATTTCTTGTCCGGCTTCTGATTTTTGTAGAACAAATATTGATTAACTCTGGATATGGTGTTTAAACTGATTTCTTGAATCCTTTCCTGTCACTGAATTTTCTGTGCTACTGCTACTATTGTCTCATTTCTTCTGAAACTTATGTAATGGTTTTGAGACCCAATAGTGTACCATTTGATAAAGCTAAAGTTGACTTTTTCATTTTTAATGCAGTTCTTTTTTGGATTTTTCAGATTGCTTACTTTCTGTTCTAGGTGAATTTTCCATGTTAGCTTTCTGTTTATGCAGGCCTTAGGTTTCCTTATTTTAAGCAAGTTCACTGTTTGCTGTCCAACATTCAAAAATCAACTTGTTCAGATTGCATACTGTTCTTTTTGCTGACCACCCAGTAGCCTCCAGCTCAGTGTCAGAGAAGACTTTGCTTTTCAGGATACTATGTCTTTGTTTAGCAACAGTCTGTGAATTCCTGTTTCCAAATGTTAAACTTTAAAATCTCCTTTTCTAATGTTCTCATTTGGTAGTAATTACAAATACTTCATAACTGGGATTTTTTTTCTGGATTTGTCCAACTTTTTTTCCCATTTTTGTTCATCTAACATTCACTTTGCAGTTCCTCGCCCCAGTTGCCTAGTTGAAGGAGCCAAGCTCTGTAACCATCTTATCACCTGATTGCCCAGGAATCATAGCATACATGTGGCCTTTTGAAACCCAGGCAACTGCTAATCCAGTGTTTGTTTTCTAGTTTTCATGAGGGCAAATAGCTTGTGGAATTGCAGATGTATTCTTTTTGGCATGGATGCTAGGCTTCCACCAGCAAAGTTCTCCACCAGCAAAGAATGGTGTTAAACCACAGAAGTCCTGCCATCATCCATTAAACAGAACAAATTTAAAGAATTTTGAACGAACACAATATCTATTACCATTATATGTGTATGTGGTTGCTTATTACTATGATTTATTACCCTTATGTGTGGTTGTGCATATACTTGCATGTGAGAAAGAATAAACATGAAAGAGAATTAAAACTAGAATTTAAAATTGTTTAATTATATTATTAACTTTTATTAGAGGTTGATGATCAATATTAAGAAATTATTTTGCTGTTCTAGTTGCACATTTTGTTTATGTGGTTGATTTGTCTTTTTTTTTTTTTAACAATTTCAAGATAGACTGTGTTGGAGCCTGCTCTGCTTTTAGTTTGTTTCATTCATTCATTCATTCATTCATTCATTCATTCACTCTTTCATGTTAGGAATGGATAATTTGCTGACTCATATTTCAGTGCTATGAACTTGTGAAAAAAGGGTTTTTCATTCCCTCTTCATTCACCCAAAAAGGTGATGCCCTTTGCCCAATAGACTCTAATAGCTTTCATGTAACACTGCCTGAAGTTATAGCTTGATTTTTAGGAGTTTCTAACTACGATAAGCTATTCAGAATTCCTTTTTAAAAACAGTATTTTTAAAAGATACTGAGACTGTGGCCAATGATGGATGGTTTTCCTGTGACCACTAAAACATAGATGGCATCTTTGCTATATGAGAGAAGCATTTATAACTTGGTGACACATTTTTTTAAAAAATGGACATAAGTTCTTCATAGAATAAAATCAATAGTAGCACTGACATTGTTTTAATCTATTTTAGCTGAGTTAATGGAAGCACAGCAGCTTCTTTTACCTTGTTTATAATTTCTGTTCCTTGGATACATTCATAATTCTAGTCTAAAGGGTTTCTGTTATTTAAATTTCAAAGGCAAATTATTGATTTTCAAATAGAAACTGATTTATCTAAAACAATGCTCTGCTCTGTTAAGAATATGTTCAGTTATGCTTTTGTTTTCTTTTATTTTTTTTTACAAAAGCACTGGAATACCAAATTTATGAAAGCATTCTAAAGGGCAGCAAACTGATCAATTACCAACCTCTGGTCTGTCTCCCTTTTCATAAAATTCTCTCTGCTTATTTGCTGAAAAATAATTTCCATTATGCTCATTGGTGACTGCTATCAGGTAATCATAGCTTGATTGCAGCTTTAAATTTCTTGCTGATTTCCAGCCCTATAAAGTTTTTCTCAAGGTCAACAACTTTAAGATGAGTGAATTCAACTCCCTGAGCATGCTGGCTGGGGAATTCTGGGAATTGAAGTCCACACATCTTAAGACTGCTGAGGTTGAGAAAGATTGCCATAAAGGATTGGGGGAGATGAAATTCAGTAGAGCAAGCTGCCCCTTTTGAATACAAAGAGCTTAGAAGGTCTTAATATAAGTCATCAAATATTAGAAGAACCCTACCGTTTTAAGCTAAGATCCAGATAATCCGGCATGCTCTGCTAGACAGGTGTACCAAGAGGGAAAAACACAAGCAGGACACAAAGTTGAGAGCCTTTTCCTACTGCTATTCCCCAGCAGCCGGTATTGATGGCTCACTAACTGATTCAAAAGATAGCATATGACTGTCAAAACAAGTAGCCATTGGTAGTCTGACCCTATCAAAATGAAGCCACATCATACAATTCAGTTGTTAGGTCAGTTTACACAATGAGAAAAATGAGCGTACAAAAACTAGGATATGCAGTCCATATTTCTGAGTAATCTACCAAATCAGACTGCAGACAGTAAATGCTTCTTCAAAAGTAGAAAGAGAAATGAGTCCTTCAAACTATTTCATAATTGATAGCAAATGGGGTGTCCTTCCATCTTGCTTGTGCCGTTGATATATGATAAGAAAAATGTGCTGTTTCTTTTTCCATTGTCTTTGGCATCTAAATCATAGATGTATAAATCAAAAGAACATAAATGTCTCCAAAAATCAATGACTCTTCCAGAGCATTAATATGTGAAATATTTTTTTTATAAAGTTGTATGTAATCATACCATGTACATCTTGAGCGCATCTCTAAACACAGCATTTTCTTCATAATCAAATGTATAGATCCAATAAGCACGGAGCATGTTTTGGTTGAATTAACATTAATTATACTTTTACTTTTGGATTGGATTCTCTATAATTCTCAGTTGTTTATATAACAGAAAGTCCAATTTTTAGTTCTGTAGCTTCTCTACTCTTGAACACCTATAGTATTTTAGTATATTCTAACTTCTGTTTATAAATAGCTTTCATAAGCCTGTTATCATACATTAAAGTTAAATCCTCTAGAACTAGCAGGGAATTCTCATTGGGTGGCCCATATATTGATAACAAAAATATTTAACTTTTTCATAAACTCCCCAAATAAAAATGCTCAGATTAAAAAAAATAATAATTCAGTCTTATTAATGAATATCTGTTTTCAGAGATTCTCACCTAATGAGATTCTCATTAGATTCAAACATTAACCTTTAACTTAATCTTTTTGTATCTAGTATGGTAGACAAGGAAGGTTAGCTGATTATCATAGATACATTGGATTGGAAGGGACCTTGAAGTGCAGAATTTCCATTGCTAAGCAAGGGAGGAATTAAGTAAGAGATTATGTTATGGCATAATGCCCTATATTATGGCATTGTTGTCACAGCTGTTAAGTGAATCACACATTCATTAAACAAATCTGGCTTCCACAATTGACTTTGCTGATTGGAAAGTTCACAAATGATGGTTATGTGACTCTGGGACACTGCAACCATTGTAAATGCATGTCACAATTGCCAAACATTCAAATGTTAATCATGTGATATGAGAAAGCTACCACACGTCTAAATGTGAGTGCCTGTCATAAATAACTTTTTTCAGTGCTATTATAACTTTGAATGGTTGCTAAACAAATGGTTGTAAGTTGAGGGCAACCTGTGTACTTGATGCCCGTTGATGTCTTTGCGAGGTTGCAGGGATTGCAATCTGTCAACATGCATCAGAAGGATTAAGGCCTTTCAAGTTGACTGCTATTGCCTATTACTAGTCCTGTGGCTTGAGAATTCCTTAAGAAGTGGCAAACAAAACCTGTTTCAAAGTTATCCACAAGGACAAGTTCCCAGTTGGCAACGTTGTCTTTTATTCGTGAAGTACTGTATATCTTGTATCATGAAAATTTAAAACCAAAAATCTATGATAGCTGAAGCTTCTGGTGAAAAACAAGGGGATTTCCCCAAATTTTAAGGACTTTTTGACTGATCAAGATTCAAGTGACCAACAACACCATGGCTCGAGCAATCTTAATTTGAATCAGTTATAGCTAAAAAACTAGACAATGGCAAATCTATTTTTTTAAATCAATAATCAGTCAATAGAAGGACTGAATTTGTACCGCTGATCAAAGCAAAAAAAAACCCTTCTTTGATGTTAGAACTAATGACTACAATATTAAATAAATGTTGTCTAACTAATTTGAACAATAGTCAACAAAATATGCAGATATGCAGATATACCCATTTCAGTGCTAATTCATCATCTTGAAAAAATCTCTATTTCTATTCCATGATCAACATCTACTTGGACTCTTATTATGAGCTCTTGGAGTCTTTTCTTAATTTTTTCATTCATTGCTTCTAAACATCTGAATTTCAGTGCCATTATATCCTTATTAGTCAAGAGCTTATAAAGGAAAATATATGTGCTGTTTTAATTCCTGAGTTTATGAAATTGCCTATGAAGGAGAGCTGTGCAATATACTGTATTTGCAAAAGATACTTCAAACATAGAAGAGCATGTACAAATTATCTCCATTTAGCCATGCTTCTTTGGATACCGTATCAGTTGTAACAATTCAAAATTCAATTACTTCCCTATTGTAAAGCATTTGTTTGAAACATTTTGCTCATGTGTATAATGTTATCATGAATGAGAGAAGCCATGAGAGAGCTTTCCTAATAAAAACACACAACAATGGTATTTTTGTATAGACAAACTTCAGATTTTTCTGAAATGTTTTCCCCATAATATGAATCTATTGCAGTAGTTATGAATTTTTTTGTTCTTCCTCAAGTTTTGTATTGAATTTTTGTATGCCTTATAAATGAATTATTAGTTGATGAGCTAATATGTTAGTGGCCATATTTGTGAGAGTAAAATATAATTATAATAAAAATTTTCCATAGTTTAACATAAAGTATATAGTATTGTATAAGACTCTAGGAAGCATCAGGACCAGGGGTGGGATTCAAAATTTTTAACAACCGGTTCTGTGAGTGTGGCTTAGGTGGTGGGCATGGCTTGGTGGTCATGTGACTGGGTGGACATGGCTTGGTGGTCATGTTATTGGCTGGATGTGGCCAACTCAATATCACTCACATCAAGATGCGTATCTCCTCGCCTGGCATCTCAAGACTATGGGGATGCTGCAACAGTCGTAAGTGTGAAAAATGGTCATAAGTCGCTTTTTTCAGTNGCAACACCAGAATGTTTCCTTCCTGCCTTCCTTACAGGATTAGGCCAGTAATTTCTTCTAACAACCGATTCTCCAAAGTGCTTAGAATGTTAAAAACTGGTTCTAGCGAATAGGTACAAACTGGTAAATCTCACCGCTGATCGGGACCCTAAAGTGGAACAACCTCTTTCATGATAAATTTCTGTTTGTCCAGTCACTTGACCTGGCACATGGCAGAAATAATCACAGAGGGGTTTTTTTTAAAGCTTATATTTCAAAATTGGTGTCATTTAATCAGGAAGCATCCAAATGCCAAGTATTCATTATTTTACAAGAATTCCCCTGTTGTGAGGACATTTCAGATAGAATGTAAACCAGAACGTTTCTCATGTGGCAAGGTATTTCATTTTGCAGCTAAGATATAAGTTTTTTTTAAAAAAGTTGAAAGCTGTTTGCATATGAAGAACAAAGAAAGGTTTTATGAACTGTAGCTGGTGACAGGAAAGCAACTAATTCCCACACTGGAGAGGTGTTTGTGAATAAGGGACAGATGGCAGAGAGTTTCAATGCTGAGAAATGAGCAGTTCAAAATTTGTTAAGAAAGCAGGAGGGTATGGACTGCCATACACACAAGAAGCATTTCTTATTTATAGTGTAGATCTTTATGTGTATGATCTTCCTAATACTAGAAAACAAAGTTACTTAATAGACCTTATTTTATCTGCTTTGTAATGCAAAGATATACTGTACTTTCATAACTCTACCTGATGCAAACTCTGGCAGGTAAGGTCACCTGTGGTTTTAGAAGATATATGCCCTGTTAGGGATAGTTAGAGATTCATATCACATGTTGCAACACTCAGTTGGGATAACAGCTAAAAGAATATATGTGCAACACATATGCACCCAGAATTTTAAAAAAAGATGAGATTCAATATGTACACATTCCAAGACTGTTATTACAGTAAAAATAATAATTCAGATGTCAGGGTTCCAGAAAAACCCAACTCCAATTAAAAACTTCAAGACAGGCATTTTCTCAAGATTTCTTTTTGTTAAAGTAGATATACTGATACTTGGGAAAACCCTGAATCTGAGAGTTCCGGGTTTCCCCTTAGTCATTCAAAATTCAATACCCAACCCTTGCACCCATCAGTCCATCACATGGTCCAATCACCAACTGTCCCAACTTCCTTCAACCACTCCTTCTCCAGGTGCAGGAATAACATAACCTTGACCGAAAAGAAGAATGCTATTATGTCTAACCATCAACATTCTAAAATTCCCCCCCTCCTACTTTCCCAGGCATAGGAATATGGCAGTGTGGAAGCTTCTGGTTCTAATATGGCTTCCAGAGCTTAAATCTGAATACTATTTAAAGGCCCTGTCACACTGCCCAACGGATGCAAAACGTTTGTAAAAAGGACACAGCGGACGAGAAAAATGTTCGCATCTGTTGGTATATCCGCTTCAAAAGAGGAAATTTGCATAAGCAGAGCGGATAACATGGAAAGGAATGGACAGGGGCGGACGCAGGAGCGGATGAAAGCAGAATGCGGACGGAAGCCTCGCGGATGGAAGCGGATGCGTAGAGGATGCGTAAGAGGATGCATAGAGGATGCGTAAAGGATGCAGAGCATATTGCGTAGAGGATGCAGAGCGGATGCGTAGCGGATGACGCAGATGTGTAGCTGATCTGCTTTCATCCTTTATCCGTCCGTGCTACTAACGGCTTGCGCGTCGTGTCCGCTTCCTCCTGCGTCCGTTTACCTGGAACGGATTTGAGTTTTGCACGGATGCCAGTGGTATGCCTAGCGGATATAGAGCATGCAGAAGCAGATGCAGAACGGATGTCCCCCATATGCCTAGCGGATGCAGAACGGAATGCATTGGATACATTTTCTTGCTCAAGAAGTTTTTTAGCAGCTCAAACTTTTTGAGGCGGATGAAATGTCAATAGACGGATGCTGGACGGATAGAGAGGAAGCAAAACGGAGGCAGTGAGTACAGAACGGAAGCACCGTGTTAACCAATGGATGGCAAGTGTTTTTCTCTGTTTTATATCCTCTTTCCATCCGTTGGTGCAGTGTGACAGGGGCTTAAGCAGTCCAGAAACATACATCTAATTGACATAATTTGTGTTATTTTAATCCTTCTTAAAGAAAGTAAAATCTAAAATAATATAGCCAAACATTTAAAAAGGAAAACTTGCATTTTAAACCATATGTATATTTGGATATAACTATTCAAAGATTACCAAGAATATAAATATATTATTCTTTCATTTGGAAATCTCAGAGGAGGCATCTCTTCTTTGTAAAATATTCCCTTGTCTAATGCAGCAGTCCCCAATCTTTGTGGCTTGGTGGCCTGGCTGGGGAGGAGGGGAACTGTGCCATGTGAGCACTGGGCCGGCATGTGTGCATGGGGCCATTACATGAGTGGCAGGCTGGTATGCACATGCACAGTTTGACTTGTGCAAGTGGCAGTGTGGCATGCACACACATGAATGCCTGCAAATTGAGCTGAGTTTGTGTGGCCCAATTTTGAGTAAGTCACAGTCCAGTAATGGGCCATGGCCCAGTTTTTGGGAACCCTGGTCTCATATATTCAAATTAGTAATTTAAAAAAAAAATCATTTCCATTATTCTGAAAAACATTTTTGATATCCTTCACTAATAAAGAAGCAGAATCTTGGTTCTAGGCCAGATAAAAACTTCTTTCATGTTTTCTTTTTGTTTTTATCCAGATATTCTGATAATCAAAAAATGCAGCAAAGTAACTGATATAATTCTGAACATTTCTTTCATTGCCCCCCTTTCTTTTAGTGCAGGAGGCCCATTTAAATCTTTTGTATAATCAATATACCAAGATCTCTTATAAGCTCTCCATGTATTTGAATTGATTAAAATGTTTTAGATCTTACAAATTTGGCAAAAATGACTGAAAATTTCCATTAAATATTAGGTGGAGACCTGGAATTTCTCAATATCTAGTTGAAGTCCATTGGCATCCTACTGTCTTGATAAAAGCAATGGGATGTCTGTTATCTATCCATTTAGCAATTGTTCAAATATTTATCTGCTCCATCATTGACCTTCAAAATATATAACCTTGATTTGTACAGTTTGTTTAATTTTCTGTAAAGTTGTTATGGAAGTTTCAAAGCATTCTGTTTTATCAACTTTGCCCGGAAATGTAGCCATAGGTGCTTGAATTAAATCTATCAAGTCTGTAATTCCTTTAAACTCAACAGTCAGGCTTTTATCTGCTTTTTGAAGATAAGGTGGTATATTTCCAGTATTTTCTTTGGCAAACAGAAGAGAGGATGGTAGTTCTTCTACCTCACTATGAGTTAATGTTGCATTTTTCTCCTTTGAAAATCATATAGACAGCTGGTAAACTGCTAGTCAAGTAAGGCGACATAATTCAAGATTAAGCACATATGTATGTATTCTAGTAAAGATTATGTGCAATTTTGTAGTTGAAATGAAGTTCTACTGGAGTTATTCAATCTGTCTTGACAAATAATTATTTGCTGATCTCTTTTCACTTCATTTCTTGCTCTACCATATCCTTTTCTGAGGTACAAAAGCAAATCTTTCCAACTTTGCATGATGTTGTACCCTGAACCATTTGCATGACCAGAAAAGTTCTAAGAGTTGTAGACAGCATATAACAAAGCAGATGATTGTCTCTGGATCTGTGGCAAAATAAAATTTAACAAACCCACAGTTTGGCAAAGCTTTTTGTAAAATGATTATCTTATTCCATAGTGGATGCTTCCCCCGCCCCCGTGCGCAGTATGATGCTACTTAAATTCAGAAAATTATTTTCAGTTTCTGTCATCTGCTCCTTTTCCTTTTTTGTATATAAAAATCAACTATTTTTTTTTTCCTATGGAAATAAGAACTCTAAAATATTTTTTTGTATTCCTTCTGTTTCCAGAAGGTTCTTTATAGGCTTAAATTATTGAAGTCTTTGTTTTTTATAAACATCACAGGAACCATAAAATCTTTTGATATCCTTTGTGCTGTGCTAATTTTGCTCTTACAAAGAAGATTCCTAATGAGAAATTAAGATGACAGTGTTAACTTTGTCTGATTTGATTTTTATGTTCCTACTGAACAGCTACATAACTGTTTTCAGGTTTGTTGCTTGTGTTTCCCACTGTCAGTATCATGCTATATTTGAAGGCTGAAGTGGTTCTCATCAGGGGGACGCACATGCACACCACACATAAAAATTAGTAATACAGCATGCTTTCCAAGCAATGTATATATTCAATTTCTTCTTAGGAATGTGATCCTTGAAACCTACAAATATAGTCAAAGAACTTTGTTGCTTGTATCTTTACGATTTATAATGTTTTATTTAGTTTTCTAGCATGATTTATGTTTATTGCTTATTTAGTATCCTGTGACTATCAATAAGTGTTGTTATCTTATGGTTTATGATGAGTGTATTTTTATGATGACTATGTCCATGATTTATCACTTATAGCTTTTGTGTACCCTAAGAGCTTATGGGCCGAAGATAAATTCCTTGAGTGTCCAATCACATTTAGCCAATAAAGAATTTCTATTCTATTCTATTCTATTCTATTCTATTCTATTCTATTCTATTCTATTCTATTCCTATTCTACTCTATTCTCCTCTACTCTATTCTACACTATTCTATTCCTATTCTATTCCTATTTCTATTCTATTCTATTCTATTCCATTCCATTCCTATTCTACTCTATTCTACTCTATTCTACACTATTCTATTCCTATTCTATACCTATTCCTATTCTATTCTATTCTATTCTATTCTATTCCTATTGCTATTCCTATTGCTATTCCTATTCTATTCCTATTCTATTCTATTCCTATTCCTATTCTATTCCTATTCCTATTTCTATTCTGTTCTGTTCTGTTCTGTTCTGTTCTGTTCTATTCTATTCTGGTCTGGTCTGGTCTATTCTATTCTATTATACTCCTTTTCTATTCTATTCTATACCTATTCTGTTCCGTTCCATTCCATTCTATTCTATTCCTATTCTACTCTATTCTATATTATACTATTCCTATTCTATTCCTATTCCTATTCTATTCCTATTCTATTCCTATTCTATTCTATTCCTATTCCTATTCCTATTCTATTCCTTTTCTATTCTATTCTATTCTATTCTACCTATTCCTGCTTCATTCATTCAATTCCATTCCCATTCTATTCTATTCGCTATCTACTCTATTCTACTCTAGTGCTATACTTTCTATTCTATTTCTATTCCTATTCCTATTCCTATTCTAATTCTATTCTATTCCTATTCTATTCTATTCTATTTATTCATACTATCTGGTCTATTTCTATTCTATTCTATTCTATTCTGTTCTGTTCCTTCCAATTCCATTCCATTCCTTCTATCTCTATTCCTATTCTAGCTCTATTCTACTCTACTCTTACTCCTTTCTATACTATATATTCTATTCCTATTCTATTCCTATTCGCTATTCTATTCTATTCTTTTCTATTTCATTCTATTATCCTATTCTGTTCATTCCATTCTATTCTATTCTATTCTATCTTTCCGCATTACTACTGCTATTCTCTACTATTCTATTCCTATTCTATTCCTATTACCTATTCTATTTCCTATCCCTATTCTATCTATTCTATTCTTGGTTGGTCTGGTACTGGTCTATTCTATTGGGTATTTTCCTTCCCTATTTCTATTTTATTTTATTCCTATTCTTTTGTTCCATTCCATTCATTCCATTCTATTCTATTCTTACTTCTATTTCATACTATTCTATTCCTTTCTATCCTATTCTATACTATTCTACTCTATTCTATTCTATTCTATTTCCTATTGCTATTTCTATTGCTATTCCTATTGCTATTCTTTCTATTCTATTTTTGCTATTCCTATTCTATTCCTATTCCTATTCCTAAATTTGTTCTGTTTCTGTTCTGTTCTTGTTCTATTCCTGGTCTGGTCTGGTCTGGTCTGGTCTGGTCTAACTTCTATTCTATTCTATTCTATTCTATTCCTATTCTACTCTATTCTACTCTACCTCTATAACATTCTATTCTATTCCTATTCTATTCCTATTCTATTCTATTCTATTCTATTCTATTCTATTCCTATTCCTATTCTATTCTCTATTCTTATTCTGTTTTGTTCTATCTATTCTGGTCTGTTCTATTCTTATTCCTATTCTAATTCTATTCTGTTCCGCTTCATTCCATTCCATTCCATTCCATTCTATTCTATTCCTATTATAACTCTATTCTACTGCTACTCTACTACTATTCTATACATACTATTCTGTTCCTATATCGCTATTCCTTTCTATTCTATTCTTTTCTATTCTATTCTATTCTATTCTACTACTATTCTGTTCGCGTTCCATTCCATTCCATTCCAATTCCATTCTATTCTAATTCTATTCCCATTCTACTCTATTCTACTCTACTCTATTCTAGTACTGTTCTATTCGCTATTCCTAATTCTATTCCTATTCTATTCTATTTATTCTGGTCTCGTCTGGTCTGATCTGTTCTATTCCTATTCTATTCTATTCCTCCTATTCTATTTCTATTCTATTTCTAATTTTATTCCTATTCTGTTCTGTTCCATTCCATTCCATTCTATTCTATTCTATTCTATTTCTACTCTATTCTACTCTAATTCTATTACTATTCTACTTCCTATTCTATTCGTATTCCCTATTTATTCTATTTATTCTACTCTATTCTATTCTATTCCTATTGCTATTCCTATTGCTATTGCTATTACTATTGCTATTCCTATTCCTTATTTCTATTTTCCTATTCTAATTTATTCTGTTTCTGTTCTGTTCTGTTCTATTCTGGTCTGTCTGGTCTGGTCTAAATTCTATTCTATTCTATTTATTCCTATTCTAAGCTCTATCTTCTCTACCTCTATACTATTCTCTTCTATTCTATTCCTATTTCCCTATTCTATTCCTATTACTGTTCCTATTCTATTCTATTTCCTATTCGCTATTTCTATTTCTGTTCTGTTCTGTCTGTTCTGGTCTGTTCTTTCTATTCTATTCTATTTATTCTATTCTATTCTATTCTGTTCCGTTCCATTCATTCTATTCTATTCCTATTATACTCTATTCTACTCTACTCTACTCTATTCTATACTATACTATTCTATTCCTATATTCTATTCCTATTACTATTCTATTCTATTCTATTCTATTCCTTTTCTATTCTACTTCTATTCTTATACCTATTCTGTTCATTCCATTTATTCTATTCTATTTATTCGCATTTACTCTATTCTACTCTACTCTAATTTCTATCCTATTCTATTCCTATTCCTATTCCTATTCATTCCTATCTAATTCTACTCTATTCTATTCTATTCTATTCTGGTCTGGTCTGGTCTGTTCTATTCTATTCTATTCTATTCTGTTCTGTTCATTCCTTCCATTCCTATTTATTCTATTCTATTCAACTCTATTCTACTCTATTCTATACTATTCTATTCCTATTCTATTCCTATTTCCTATTCTATCTATTTATCTCTTCTACTTCTTTCTATTCCTA
>BHFT01008855.1:34598-57347 GCA_004320025.1 Laticauda laticaudata
TCTACTCTACTCTACTCTACTCTACTCTACTCTACTCTACTCTATTCTATACTATACTATTCTATTCCTATATTCCTATTCCTATTCTATTCTATTCCTTTTCTATTCTATTCTATTCTATACCTATTCTGTTCCGTTCCGTTCCATTCCATTCTATTCTATTCTATTCTATTTTATTCCTATTCTGTTCTGTTCCATTCCATTCCATTCCATTCCATTCCATTCTATTCTATTCTATTCCTATTCTACTCTATTCTTCTCTATTCTATACTATTCTATTCCTATTCTATTCCTATTCCTATTCTATTCTATTCTATTCTATTCTATTCTATTCTATACCTATTCTGTTCTGTTCCCTTCCATTCCATTCCGTTCTATTCTGTTCTATTCTATTCCATCATATCCCATCCCTTTCCACTCCATTCCACTCTGTACAGTATTAAGAATCTTAGGAATTACATTTGCATATTATTTTAAAGCAGCTACAATAGCAGTTGATTATGCCTGCATGGGATGGAGAGTTTCAGTGTAATATAGTAGTTTTGCTTTGGATTGTAATATTCTTTCTAGTTGGATTCAGAATGAGAATTCAAATTGCTTTCTCCTCTCTGTTCCTATTTTTCGTGAATACCATGAAACAATTTTTACCAGTTTTTCTTTTCAACAGGAAAAAAAGAGCTTCAGTTATAAACAAACTTTATAATTGCAAGCAATCTGGAAATATTTATTTAAATTTGAAGGATATGTGTATATGCATATATGTCCATGACATACAGCCACATTTGAGATCAGAATGTATGTTGCTAAGCAAACCAGTTAAGTGAAGTAATGCCCAATTTTACGACCTGTTTGCCATGGCTATTAAGTGAATCACACACTTGTGAAGCAGATCCAACTTCCTCCCATTGACATAACTTATTGAAAGTCAGCTTGGGAGATTGCAAATGGTGATCACGTGACTCCAGGACACTGCAACCACTGTAAACACAGGCCAGTTGCCAAGCACCCAACTTTTGATCATGTTACAGTGGGTGTGCTGTGATGGTTGTAAGTATGAGGGCTAGTTGTATGTCCCTTTTGGCAATGCAGTTGTAACTTTGAACAATTGCTAAATGAATAATTGTGGGTCAAGGACTACCTATACACACACACACACACACACGCATTGGTCAGAGATTGAAGCACTTCTCTCCATGATATGAATTATCTATGAGTTCCCTTGTTGTGCTAATTCCCATTATTATATTTCTTTGTTCTTCTATAATTTTCAAAATTCACTTATTCCCAAAGCAGGATGGCACATACTGTATTAGAAATTAAACTGTGCTATGAAGTGTTTGTATCACTCCTTTTGAAAGCAGTTTTTTTTTTCCAGATGAGGAGAACTGAACCTTGTTGGGCGATGGATGCAAAATATGAGTTTTCATCCAAAATATGAGTTTTATCACTAAGGCATGGCTCTTCTTAAAAGCATGAGCCCTTTTCCATCTAAGCATGTTTGATACTTCTCTACCTGAACAACACTAGAACAAGCCAAACATTAAATAAAATCAGCTATCTTCATGTAAAAACATATTAAAATCTAAAATAAAAAAAAGGTTAGATCTGCCTGATTGTGTATTATATCTGGCTGTTGCAGAGTCAGCTTTTTTACGAGTTTTAAAAGTTTGGCTTTATAAGCCATTAAAAACAAGAGTAAAAACAGACTAAAAAATCACAGTCATTTCAGAATTGCTCCATTTGGCATCTTCAGACTAAACTGATGGATGGGGCAGTGTGTATGAGAATATTTTCTTACTTCACAATGGCATTTTCTATGCAAGAAAAAAGTAAGATAAAAAAATCCCCATGTAGTACCCAGTAATAAAATTCAAATAGCTATAGGGGAAATTAAATTCTAAGGTTCAAGAGCCTTAGATGACTTTTACGAGTTCAGAAAAGAAGAATCCCTGTTGTTAAGATCCAATTTCCGCACTTGAGTCCTTCTCTTTTGCTCGAGAGATTTTGCTAATATCTTTAAACAGTCATGCCAGTTTTGCTAAATGATTAAAACACTGCTGACCACCTGTGTGCAGTGTTGAATTGAATGTAGAATAAATTACCATGATGTAGGCACAAAGTAGAGATTATTTGTCAGATAAATAAATCAGTAACAAACACATCTCCTTATAATATAACCCAACTGCATTCAATGAGTGCACTCAATGGAACTGCATCTACATAGAGGGAAGCATGCAGTGGATACCCCAAGGTTCTGTTTTAGGCCCAGTACTCTTCAATATCTTCAATAATTTGGATGAGAACATAGATGGGGACACCAAGCTTTCAGGAATAGCCAAAACTCAAGAAAATAGGCTTAAGATTCAGAAGGATGACAGATTTGAACATTGCGCACTATCGAACAAAATGAAATTCAATTGTGAAAAAAAGTAAGGTTCAGGCAAAAACAACCCCAACAACAAATGTATAGGTACAGTATAGGTGATACCTTGCTCAATAGTAATAACTGAGACAGATCTTGAAATCCTAGTGGACAATCATTTAAATATGAGCCAGCAGTGTGCTACAGCTGCCAAAAAAGCCAACACAGCTCTAGGCTACATTAACAGAAGGAAAGAATCAAGATTGCATAAAGTGTTAATACCATTTTATAATGCCTTGGTAAGGCCACACTTGGAATAGTACATCCAATTTTGGTCACCATGATGTAAAAAAAAAGTTTAGTTTCTAGACAGAGTGCGGAGAAGACCAACAAAGATAATTAAGGGACTGTACACAAAAACATATCAAGAATGGTTGCTGAAATTGGGTATGTCTAGTTTAATGAAAAAATGATTAAGGGAGACATGATAGCAGTGTTCCAATATCTCAGGGACTGCCACAAAGAAGAGGGAGTCAAGCTATTCTCCACAGAACTGAAGGGATGTTCAAGAAGCAATGGATGGAAACTAATCAAGGAGAGAATCAACTTAGAACTAAGAAGAAATTTCCTGGCAGTTAGAACAATTCAACAGTGGAATAACTTGCCTCCAAAAGTTGTGAATTCTCCAACACTGGAAGTTTTTAAGAAGAGATTGGATGACCATTTGTCTGAAATAATGTAGGGTTTCCTGCCTGAGCATGGGGTTAGACTAGAAGACCTCCAAGGTCCCTTCCAACTCTGTTATTCTATTCTATTCTATTCTGTTCTGTTCTGTTCTGTTCTATTCTATTCTATTCTTCACTTGATGCTGCTTTCATAAAAATTTCCAGGGCTGCAGAAGACATGATTGAACAACAACAGATAGTGTGATTGGTTCAGCCCTAATTAATTTGTCCCCAAGTGAGCACTGGGTAAGGAAATTAAAAAATGAAATTAGATGATGATGATGATGGTGATGGTGATGATGTTTTGTTGCACAGTCAGTCAGATTTTAGACTGGATTTGATATTTTTATTCACCTATCAAGTCCTTCCCAAGGACCTAGGGTAGGCAGATATTGTTCTTTGATGGTGTTAAAAGTATTAAAAGTTACGAGCACAAGTGCACCCAATTTTTCTATTGCTTAATGAGAGTTTTGCCCCATTTTACAACTTTTCTTGTCACTGTTGGTAAACAAGTAACTGCATTTGTTAAGTTAGTGATGTGGTTGTAAAGTGAATCTGGTTTACTTATTTACTTTGCTTGTTGAAAGGTCACAAAAGATATCACATGATCACATGACACTGCAATCATCACAAATGTGAGTCAGCTGCCTGAATTTTGATCACATGACCATGGCGATGCTGCACAGTCATATGTGTGAAAAATGGTCGAAGTCACTTTTTCCAGTGCTGTTGTAACTTTGAACGGCCACTAAATGAACTGTTGTAAGTTGAGGTCTACTTGTATTATCACAGGATGTAAGCTTTTTTGAATAAAGCTGCCTTTTGCAATTCACAATGATTTTGTCAGTGACAATGGTATTCAAGTGGTGCTCCAGTTGTTTTGGGATTGTGCCCAAGGTGCATATTACCATAGATCCTACCTGTGCTTTTGTTTAGCAATAGCAATAGCACTTAGACTTATATACCACTTCACAGTGCTTTACAGCCCTCCCTAAGCAGTTTACAAAGTCAGCCTATTGTCCCCAACAATCTGGGTCCTCATTTTACGAACCTTGGAAAGATGGAAGGCTCAGTCAGTCTTGAGTTGGTGAGAATCAAACTACTGAACTGCAAGCAGCCGGCAGTCAGCAGAAGTAGCCTGCAGTACTGTATTCTAACCACTGCATCACGACGGCTTTTGCCACATGTGCTCTAATTCTGTTTGCAGGTCTTTGTATTTTATTATTTTCTCCAGTTCTTTCTGTTCTATTCTACTGTCTTCAGATACTGCAACATCCATTATCCTGGCTGTCTTTTATTATTGACAAATGTTAAGTCTAGGGGGTTATGTTGCAGGTGGATGTCCGTTTGAATTCTAAAGTTCCAGAGCACTTTACCTTCTTCACTTTCTGTTACTTGTCTATTCTATGGTCCCACCTTTTGCTTGAGGTAAACGATATTTCTTACAGATTCTCCAATACGCCATTGTTACTACTTTATCATGCTGCTGCTTGTAGTCAATCTGTGAGATCTCCTTGAGAGAACTAATCGGGTGGCCCACTATTTCTTCAGAGACAGCATTTGCTGTCTTCCCAATTCTGACTTTGTATGCATTTATTCATAAGGCTAACATGTGGCCAACTGTGTGACCAACAGTAATACAGTAGTAATTTTTTGGTAAAAGGTTTTCATTTATGACCTTTTCAAATATGTTTCTTACTGGTGGCTAAACATGGTTTCAATATGTAAAATAATTAATGTACCGTGTAACCTTTGAGTGACATGAATTGAATTGTCTTTATCTCAGGTAAAGTTACTAGCTTCTAAATTAATTATTCTTTGTCACATGAACCACAAACTAGTCGAATTAAAGCAGTTGTCTATATCCAGCTGGAATTTATAATGTTACGAAGCTCAGTCTTAAGCAGTCTCGTGACAATGATGACCTTGAAAAGTTAAATGAGACTTACAGCTTAATAATTAAAGTGAGCCCCAAATGCTCTATTTCAGCTACGTTGTGCCTGTGCAACAATTTGCTGCTGATAAAATATTACCCATCTGTCTTTGATAAAATGCTGTTAACATCATTGTCCCAGAGTTCCCTCAAGGGCTCTGCAGGAGACAAGTTTTAATGTTTATTAGGGCTTTCATGTGAGGACTGGTTGGAGCATTTTGCACTACTGAAGTGACAGAAGAGAGAAAGAGCACAAAGCACTCTATCAGAAGATGCAGTTTATAATATATGGGAGGCACTAAATTAATCTTTAGATTAAACATTTTGAAAGCTTTGAGCAATTCTGTGTCTTGTAGTATTCCTTCCCAGTAAATGCCTGAGGCCATTTTCTTCTCTCTTTCTCTCTTTTTTTTAGTGAGTTTTAGCAATGCTGATTAACAATACATAAAGTTTGGGGAAGGTTGAGGCAATCTGTATCATGAAAACTCTCTTAAAGTGTAGATGGATTCCATTCCTGCCTTATTCACTTGCTCTTCTTGCTTGTGGAACTGTTGATAAATTATGTGCTCAGAATTATCTCAGTGATTGCCTTGCATGGTTTATGCAGCAGCTTTGGCACAAAGGACCTGGCTTGTATTATGCCAGAGTTCCCTGCAATGTTTAAAATGAAGAACTCTGGCTTATTCTCAGTTATTTAATGAGAAAATGAAAATGAGATGTAATAAGAGGGGGAGAGAAGGAGACAGAGTATGCAGAGAGTTATATCAAAATCAAGGTCAAAGTTGGATGCGGATATTTTTAGAGTGTATTTCACACTGAACTTTGAAACATTTTTAATTTTGCAATTGCTTTATGAACCTGAACGTATATTTTAAACTGTTTAAACAAAGTTATTTTGTATTGAATGTTTATATATTAGTGGAATTATTTCATGGCTGAAAAGCAAATTGCACTGAACATGGCTCAGAGAAGTATAGTTATGTTGGGAATTTATGCCTCCGATGAGCATAAAGTCATTTTTTTATAAAGAACTCCAAAAATTGGAGTTTGATAGGAAATTGGAATAGAGACATCATTCCACAATTGGATAGAACATCAGAGAAAAATATTATAATTACTCCAAGTTTCTTTTAATTTGATGAACAATTTTGGGTTGGTTGACATATGGAGACAAAAAATGGCTATTCAAGAATGTATATTTATTTTTCTGAAAGATATAAAATGTTTTCAAGAATACATATGATTTGGATAGGATTGGCTCCTAAAGTAGAGATTTTACCAAAGATTTTTTCAGATTATAATCCTCTAAATTTGTTTCTAAAATCTAGCTCTTTTAGATGGAGATTGAATGAAATGTTACAGAAATAAGCAATTGTGAAAAAAAAACAACCCTAAAATATTTTTGAAAATAATTTAAATAAAGGCAGTGATTCTGAGAGTGATTTGGAATAAAAGTAAAGACTTTATTAGAATGTTATTTGATATAGCATAACTCTAGATTTAATAATAGGCAAGAGAAACATATGAGATATGAGGAGATTGAAAAACAAGAAAAAAGATTTAAGGAACTATTCCAAGAATACAAGTATCTCCCAACAAATTAAGATTTTATAACAACAGTTATCTATGTTAATAATAAGAGAAATAGAAATTTAATTATGTAAAGCAAAGAAATTTTAAAATTTGTAAATATACCAGGGAAATGGCTGGTTTATAAAGAGAAAGAGAAAAGAAAATGATATTGAAACTATAAGAGGGAAATATTTTCAAATATTACTGTAATTTGTATAAATGATACAATTTATTTTGGAGAAACTAATGATTTACTGAAGATTAGAAAAGAACAAATTATCTATTGGTTTGTAACAATAAGTGAAGTTTAAAACCACTTAAAAAGAGTAATCCAGGAAAGGTATCTGGACCAGATGAATTATTGAATTTGTTTGTAAGTGCTTTGAGGATAAACTTTTATAATCTTTATAATCAAAACACAATCAATCCTATTCTACAGGAAGGAAAGATGTCAGAGACCTGGAAAAAAGATAATGTAACATTCATATTTAAAAACTATTTCAAAACAATTTTGTTAAGAAATGGAATGAAGTTAAAAAAAATTAAGATGGGAGACATTACAGTTGTCATTGTTGGGGACAATTTCTGTGGTTAACATGCAACTATTCATCTTAAATATTATTTTTAGAATGTTTTTCAGATAATGCCAGTTTTGAAAATTGGTGCGCTATTTAAACAATGGGAAAAGGATATACTTAAATTTTGTTGGTAGGAAAATCATGTGTAAAATATAAGTTCACATGATGTAAAGGAAAGAGGAAGATTGGGTTTACCTGATTTGAAATTATATTTTGCTATTGAAAGAAGGAGTGAGTAATGCTAAGAAACAAAAAGGCTATTGGAGTGACGAGTAAATGATTTGATGTTTGGGCTGACATGGATATTTGTAGTATGAGAAAGCTTAGGTTAATCTAGACTTTAAAAATCATCATATTGTAAGTATCATTTTGAGAATATGGAATAAATACAAACCTAGGTTGTTTCTAAAAACATCTGTATGACTCTCAGTCCAAGAAACATTTTAGAAGAGAAATGATAAGATAAATGGCTAACTTATTTTAATATAATAGAATTATTTCAAGAGGAATGTAAAACACAATAAAGAAATCTGTCAACAGAAGGATATATTTGTTTTCCTCTGTACAATTGTTACAAAAGTTCAAAGTAGACAAAAGAAATTATGATTTTGAACAATGCAAGAGTGGGTTTGAAACACAACTCTGTACAAACATGTAATTGTTAAAATAGATACGCTTTTGCTGAAATTTGAGACACAAGAACAATGTATGATAAGTGGGCGTTGTTGTTTTTACAATATACAAGTGGAAAAATGGGAAAGTATATAATATTAAGTTTTTTTAATGTTATTCTGTTGGTGAATTGCACAAGATAAACTATCTAGAAAGATCAAAGGTATGGATTCTTTGCTGCTCTGCTGAAAACTTGAACATGAAGAGACATGTTATGTTTGGTGGATGTATAAAAAGATTCAGCACATTTTAGATTTAAATATGTGCAGTGATTCTGAAATCCAATGTACAATTAAAACCAGAGGTTTTCTTTTCAGACTAATGAATAAACAACTGGGAAAAAATCATGGAACTTTTATTTTAATATATGATAACTATCATATTATTATAAGCTCAAAAATTTAAGGTTCAACATTACCCACAATGAAGAAATGGTTGATGAAGATTATACTATTTGCAGAGATGGATAAATTGATGCTTTGATTATAAAAGACAATATCTACATTTATTGCTAACTGGAAATCTACTATATTTTTTGCATGAAACAGAAAGAATTTGATTTGTGGTTTTGATTATTAGAAAATATTGAACAAGAGCTTTTTTGTATCCATAGAGTAAGATAATTTTGTAATAATACTTGTATATGGTGCAAGGAAATCAGAAGCTTCTTTTTAAATTTCTTTTTATCTTTTCTTTGTGCACCTTTGTTCTTTTCTTTCTCTTTCTCTTTTTCCTTTCATTTCTTTGAATTAGTTTTAGTTAGTTTTCATCTTCTTTTTAAAACTTTTAATAGCATTTATGTCAAAAAGAGAGAAGTAAATGTCCACCTAACTGTGTGAATTCCTAATAGATTTTGGATATATCAAAGGAAGTATTGAAAAGAATATAACTTCCAGTGTAGCAAAAGTTGGAAGAGACCCAAAAGGTAGGGTATCTCTCCACAGGGAATCCATTTTATTGGTATTAGAATAGCAGTTTAATATGCCTTTGTATACCCAAATGACTGAGGGAAATAACTAATGGATTATTTAATAAAAACCTATTAAAATCATCTGAGAAGTAACAACTGTAGATAAACTCAGATATTTTTTCCAAAATTATCTTTACCCCGATTCAAATTCCTTCATTGAAATTATCATACTGGCATTATTAAAGGGGATTTTTATCCCACTTTTTTGTACATAACTCAAATGGCAGTGTGCCTGCCACCCAATCTAATGCTCCTGCAACCCATTTAAGTATATCTCTGCTTCATTGTACTTCACCTTCATTTTCCATTCCTTAACCTTAAAAGTATTTCAAAATTGTGTTCCAATACTTACTTGATGCAATCAGGAATCCAGCAGTCACTTATTGACAAACCATATTTATTTTATTAATTGGTTATCGCATTTATATGGCCTCTGTGAATGATTTCCAGGATGAATGTCAAGCACCGCAGAAATCAGGTTGTTCAGGCAGTTCAAACGAGTTATTGCAAGCTTAAGCTGTCTACAAGAATCAGACCTACTAACAATCAAGGAAATGAGTGGGAATAAGAGGGCATTCAAAGTGGGCTGGACTTAGATCTCTTCTGGATGCTCAGGGACTTGTGATTTATGATGTGTTTGACCCCTCCCTTTGGCTCAGCATGGTCATCTCCTACAACGATGATGATGATAATTGGATTTTATTTCCTTGCAATATTCCAAGCACATTCACAGTTATTTTAGACTAGTAATTTTTTTCTTTTAATTCAGTACTGGAATTTGTGGTCTTGGCTGCTAATCCACAAGCTTTTAGAAAACTTTCAAGATATTTACATAGGAAAGATTGATAATAATGTCAATTCAATAGAGCCTCAGTTCTTATAAGTAATAAAATTGTTTCTGTGCACTAATATTGAAAAGAAAATGCCTAAGCTTTCTGAAATTTTCTCTATTTTTTCTGGTCTAGGAAGTGGGTGTGAAGCATAATATGCTTCTGCTTCATGAAACATTTAACCTGGGATTCTTCCAGAACGCAGTCAATACAAAACACTAATTTTATTTTAAGGTCACATTTTAAGTTTTAAAAACTCAAATATTACATTGAGAAGCCAAGAAATTCTAATGTCTAAACACACTGCCAAAAGAGGAGATGGCTGATAGCAAGACAAGCCATCTGAACCGCTCTGAATTAAAGTATCAGATCAGAAAATTTTGGTTTGTGCTTATTATGGTCTGCTTATTAACAATAAAAAAGCTACAAACTCCCCAATCAGGATGGAAAGGAATCTATCTCCAGCATGGAAGGTCCATCTCTTCCATACCCTTAACTCTGTTGCCAATGTAGGGTAGTCAGACCCAGTTCCCTATTTTAAACGTGTCTCAGCATACCTCATAATTATTTCCTCATATTTTACAAACATTACAAGAAATGATGCCAATTGTCTGCAACAAATGATGCCAATTAACATTTCTGAAAGTTCAACTGTAAAGTGGGGTGAAAAAAGATGAGTCCAACAGCCAATTAAAGAAATCAACACAGAAAAATCAGCTTTAGCAACTAGCAAACTCACATGAGATGAGAGATGGGCAGATTATCTCTTCCATATCTCTGCATTATCAAAGAGCTACAAATAGCTCAAATTGAACTTTGACCTTTTTTCTGTATTATACCCTCAACCATACTGATTGTAATATATAGCTACCATTTTAAAATAGTGGTGAAGTTATTGGGTGTTAAATGCACCTGGGATTCATGCCAAGCCAAAAAGAAACAACATGCACTACAGTTGGTTGTGTGTGATATGTCAACCTGCCTTTAATAAGAATGGATACTTAACCTGGAAAAAGTGTGGAGACTGTTGATACTTGGAACAATAATGAGGTTCCAGAATTCACAGGTGCAATAATAAAACAGTGAAAAGTGGCTGATCAAGTGGCTAGGAGTTTTTTTTTTCTTCTTCAGACACAGGTCTGGTGATGTTTCTTTGCTTTACACACACACACACACACACACACTTTTTAAATCTGATGAAATACCATTGCAAAATAAAAATAATCTATGATTTCTATGGGAATGAATACTTATTTAAATGAAGACAATTTGCAGTATAACTAGTTGAATCTTTTCGATTATGAGCAAGATAAATTTCATCCGCTATGGAAATGTACTGATGTGAATGAGATATTGTTTCAACAATATGGAGCATGATGCTGTGCTGTGCTTATGAGAAGCAGTGTAACAGCCAGTTCTTCCATCTGTACTACATTGGGCTGCCAGCCCATAGAGAAGATGACAATAGGGAATAAGACTTATCAGCAAATGAGTAATCTATTTAGCTGATTTGCATTTCATAGTTTGATTTCTTTTAAGTGCCAGAGTAAAATCCCACCTGTCAAAAGCATCTTCTCTGCCAAATATTTTTCCCAGCATAAAAATTATCAGAAATTATAATGAAATATGAAAAGGCTTCAAGGATAAATTTTCAGCTAAGAGAGGAGATTTAATTTGTGAGGACAACGTTAGAAGCGGAGAACCACAAGTTTCCATCAAATATACAGTGTACTTTTAATTTTGTGCAGGAAACTAAATAAAACCAGACAGAAGCTTTTCATACATATAATACTTCATTTTTAAGACCTGTCCTAGGTGATTCTGTAGATGGCATTATTATCTCTCCATTAAGTAAGATTTAATGGCCTTGAGAGTTGAAGGAGCGGAAGAAAGGAATTCTTGTGATACATTCAAGTGACTCTGAGTATGTAGCTCAACAATGGAGAGTTTCAATTATTTTTCTCAAGGAAAACAATCTCAGTGTGTAACCGTCTTTTCAAACATTAATCTGTAAAGCATTTTTCTTTCATTAGACCACTTTCTGCCGAACGGCAGAATGGGATATAAACACACATCTAAACATTTGCTTTGTCTAATAGATCTGTCTGTTTGAATGAATGGGCTTGCAGGTCTGAGCAGGATGTGATTCCATCTTAATTTTAATTGCTGATCTGTAAAATGTTGAGAATCCTGTGCTATCAATAACTATAGAAGTCTACATTTTGCAAACTCTTGAAACACACACACACACACACAAACACACCCCACATCCCCTATCCTACACTACTGCAATGTGCTATGGTAATCAAGACTGATTCAACAATCTTTGCTGACTGAGAGAAGCATGAAGACTCACCAAGACACTTTATTCTTGCAAAACTCTACAAGTTTCTTTCCTGCTCCACTCACCCTTCACACAGAAAAAATACAATAATGACAACAATAAATTACATATTCACATGCTGTTCTCAGCTCTACACATTGATCATTTCACTCTGCCAGACTTACTGTTGATCTAATTTTTAAAACAATGGTTAGAACAGAAAGACACCTAACCCCACCACATACATACATCCATAATAAAATTTAGTAATGATAGTGTATGTAACACATTCTGATTTTTTCCCCCACGTGTGTCCAAACAGATTCCTACATCCACTCTGCCTTGCGATTGAGTGCAATGTGATTGTTCATAAGGATGACAAATTTCAGGTGACTTCTTTACCTGCATTGACAGAAAATATCAGAAAATTGCAAAGATACAAATGTGACCATCACTGTCACATATTGTAGCTGCATCTCTTTAGTAACATTTGGACAATTTGTACTCTGTAGCAGGAATACACTGATCTTTTTAATTTGTGAGTTTTTTTTAAGAAAGAATCTTTTAATTTGATCACAAAGCTTGGGAGGCAACCATTAATTGATTATTGCATTCTGGGAAAGCTACTGTGAGATGCTGCTGAAAAATAGTTTTCACATCAAGTTCTTAAACCTTAATGGCTCTTATCACTATTTCTTCAGAAAGAAGAGGTGCTCTACCACTAATCTCTGTTTTGTTTGTGTAAAAGACACATTCCAATTATGCTTTTAATGCTTGCTAGAGTATCACTGTAGGGCTAGGGGTAATTAAAAATATAACAGTATAATCTGGAGATTATTAGCAACGCATGTTAAATTATTCTATTTTGGAGAGTCTAGCTCCTTTGGTGGTTTTGCTCTTTAGATTACTTCTAGTAATCTAGTAGTCTAGTATTTTCTCTGGAATAAATGGTTAACAATTTTTTTGTCTTCAGGATATGTCAGTCATTAAGATAAAAGCACTGGTAGAAACTAGAAAGTAAACTTTGTCTTATGTAAAATTGTGTATCTCCACATTTCGTGATATGCAAGTTTTAAAATTCTGAATTACAATATGGCAGATAGATACAGAGTACCTAAGAAACTAACCTTTAAGAAAATTCTCTCAATAGTTCTTTCAAAGAAAGGCCTTTTGAAATTGTCCTTTTATCATTTTGATCAAGTTACCTCACCATGTACTATTTTTGCATATTTGTTTACAAACCGAGCTTGAAAGCTAGTCTTATAACGTACAATGAATTATCATGTTTCTGAGCCATTATCTAGAGAAGCCAAAGAAGCTAGGAAAACATATCAAGATCAATGGTTTTTCTATTGTATATTATCTTTAATCTACAAACTTCTTGAAGTATAGCATATCAGATTTTCTTCAGGATATTTTTTCCTTCTTCCTACATGAAGCATCTAGCCTATGTGATCTGTGAAGAGGGCAATCATGCTATCTGTATTGTTACTTGTATGTCATGTATTTCATTTACTTTTGCTCTCCACAGTATGGTTATTTCTGATCCATATCCATATCTTTTTTTTGGGGGGGGGGAGAAGCGTATTTATAAAGCAGTGGCTTTGTGTTGTTATTCACATTTCTATATACTTGCAGAGAATAGGGAATTTATCCTAAAGTGCCATTCTGAAATGCAGATAAACATGTTTAAGTCATTAGAAAGACATATTTGCAAGAGTTTAATATGAATGACACAAGTTAAGCTCTAATGAACCTTGATGTTACTGGCCAGTGGTGCTTATCTTCTTCTTTTCACCTTTCAGTTTTGATTCTCATTTTATTTTCAAATTTTCTTTGGCTGGGTTGCCAATTTTTCCAAGTTGCCAACAATTACAGTGCTTTGCAGTTTTGTTCCTGGCATTTTATTTCTTCTGAATCTTCAGTGAATTAACAATTCCATTGTTATGTGACAGAAACAGACACTGTGAAGAATACATCCGAACTTAGCTAGGCTGGACCAAAGAGGTTACGGTACCTTAGCAATAATAAATTGCCCACCTGTAATCTGAAATATCATTGGTACACTTTATTTTAGATTAAACCAATTAAAAAAAAACTATTCTAGGATAAAATATATGTGTTATTTTAGTTCAACAACTTCCTTATGGTAATGAATGAACATTCTTAAAATCAATATTACATATTTTTTTAACTTGATTCTAATGTCATCACCAGATTAAGGCTAGGTTCCATCTCATTCAAGGCCCAGGCAAGATTATGTTAGCTAAGAGTCTGGGGAAAGCAAATTAATTAGGGAACCTCATTGCCACTCTCATTCCATATAATATAAATCAAACTACTCGGAAGAAACAAGAACACTGAGATCTGAGACAATATGGGCTGTCAATACCAGCCCTACTTACCTTAGATTTAGAAAAAGCCCTGCTGGGGCTTAAGAAGTGGTTATGAGATTGAGACATTCAGGTAGACAGAGCCCATCTTTCTTACAGACAAATTGCTCTCTCCCCTTGGACACTCTCCAATTACTTTTACAAGATTCTACATGCCCCATACAGAAGGGTCTTCTCCCTAGCTCCACAAAGGTGACAGCTGGTCGATATGCCTACTTTCCACATGAAGATCAAGTGTGTGTTTGCTCAGTTATAGAGGTTGAATCCGTTTCCCACATCCTTTTACACTGTACTCTCATTGGCAATCGGAGCTATTAGATTCCTCAGATAGATTTCATTCATAATTAGGAGATTGAGGTATTCTGGCTAAATGACCAATACCCAAGTGTTTTGAAGCAAAATTTGTATTTGTAGCCTTAGCTTATAGAAACTTTTGGTGCCTCCAATAAATCTCTATTTTTTAAAGTTTCTTTCATATATGCGTATGAAATGCAGTGTTACACATGTATTTGAAATTCTGTGAGTTGGTCTTGGGCCATTAATTAATTAAAGATATAAATACAGATACTACTGCCTGCTGCACATTTCCTAGAGGCATCTTTGAAAAAGCCATGGGAATCACCTAGTTCAGCAGAGCTTGTTAATGGTTATATCTTGATTGCTCATAGCTGCAAAAAACAATGTATTCAGGTTGCCAACACTAAGCAGTTTACAACTCCAAGTATCATAAATTGTTGCAGCTATAGCAAGTTAGCTACAGAAAGAGACAGAGAGGGGGGAAAGTACATTTGTAAAAGAGCCTCACTTTGTTGCCATTTATAACTGCAGACCTGAATGACAAAGCTCTCCATATAGTAAGCTTTCCTTTCAAGAGTAAAAAAAAATCCAACTTTTGTACCTTGACTGTGAGCTAAGCCAGAAATTTGAATTACACCTGTTAGACTTTCTTGCCTAGTTTGGTTTTCACAAGCTCCTAATGCATTATTTTTTTTATTTCTATAGTGGGCAGAGTAGACAACTGCTTTCCCCTTCTGGCCTCATTCAACAATATTAAGGACTAAATAAAAAATAGAAAATAAAACTATGCTCAATCGTATCATTATACATTATACATGCATTTTACTGTATCCATATAAGTGAGAATTAATTTCTACCTGTGTACATAATTTACAGCAAATAAAGCACATTTAAAAACAAACAAACTAAACTTGAAATACACATCTAAACAAGCCCATATGTTGTAATGAATTTAACTCATGAGCTCATGAAATTGTGCTTAAATTGGAATGGTTGTTAAATTTGTAAAGCCAGTTAAAATAAATCTGCCAAAATCAAAATGTCTTATGAGCTTGAGAACTACTACTGTTATACAATTGCTATATATATATATTTACAATGATAAAATAGACAACCATCTTTTTTACAGGCATTTTTTTTCTCAATTTTTATTGATAAGTCATGTTAGGAGAGTTCAAAGTTCAAATTCTCATTCATCCAAGAATTCCTAGATGATATGAGCTAATCATTATCTATTGATCTACCCAACTTTTCAAGATTTGGGGGAAAATGTAGAAAGTGAATGTAATAAATGTAGCCAAATGTCCCTTTCATGCTACTACAATGTATGTTCTTAGGTGGCTCTACATTTGAGCGCAGTGGTCTTCCTTTCTTGGTTCTCAGTCTCAATCTCTCCTAAGTAATAAGTCAATGACAAGAGCATTTGTAATTAGCTATTTCTAACTATTTGAACATTATAAGTGATTCTGGATGAAGTCATGAATTTTTCCCCAATTGGCTGAATAATCAGAAAGGATTTGTCTTGCAGAATTGTTTTTAGGGTAAAGTAAAAAGTCTATAGGGCAACACCCTGTGCAATTTAAATAAATGATGAAATACATGTGTGAAATGTATATGTTCCATTCAGAAAAAAAGTAAATTTCCTATGTGTAAGGACTTGACTGAAAAATATACATACATGGCCTATGCCAGGGAAGATAGAAATGTTCTGGTTGGTCAAAGCCAATCGGGAGGTAGTGTATGATTGGGTCCTAAGTGGTAAATTCTTCTCTGTGGGATAGAATGGTTCCACCTGTTTTGAAGGAGAAGTATGTCAGTCTTCTCATTAAGAAGCCATCCTTGAATTCAACAGTACTGATTAATTTTCATCCAGGTTCCAACCTTCTCTTTTTTAGAGAAAGTTGTGGAAAAGGTGGTGGATGCAAAGCCTTTAAGGGGTTTAAAGGAACCAGGTTATCTGGAGCCTTTCCTTTCAGGATTGAAACCGGTTTATAGTATTCAGACAGTCTTTGGGCACCCTTGTGGTTGATATCCAGATGACTTGAGATGGAGTTCTTGTTTTGTGTGGTTCTGGATGGAGGAAAATAGGTTAAAGCTGAACCCTGCCAAGATCATGTGGATTTGAGATATGAGTTCCCCTGCATCTGGATATTTTTTTCTACTTTGACTCTGAACATGGTAGCATTCCTCTGTCTAGACAGAGTTGATGTGCAATCTGGGGGTCTTCCTGGATTCATAGCTACTACTAGAAGAGCAAGCAGCAGTTGTGGCCATCTTTGCATAAATCTGTGTTGTGTGTCAGTTGGGCCTGTTCTTGGATTGAGAGCCTTTGTTCACTGTAAGAATCCACATTAATATTGTGGTTCATTAGAATCAGACGAATGATTAATCTGATCCAACATACTGTTTTTTTATTGGTCACTCACAATATGTCCCAATAAAGCCCAGAAGTGTGATCTAAATTAATATCCCTTTCCTAGTTTTATTTATCAGCAATTTGCTAATTCTGCATTCCTTATGAAAGGAAAACTATTGTGGTAGGAGAAAGTTCAGCATAAAGCAGCACAGTAATACATATATTACATTGCATTTTTTTAGCAATATTTCATTTATTGATTTTATTCAATATTTGTCCTACCCTTATTTCTAGAAAATATTATAGTAATACGAAGAAAGAAAATAAATATGATTAAAATTACAATTTAAATTAAAACTGAAAACAGAAAGGTTTTGATTTTTTTTTTCCTAAGAGGAAAAGAAACTCTAAGAAAGTATATTTCCATTGCTTGGAATTTACAGGAGAACACTCTTTTCCATTTGTTCAGGAAACACGATTCAAAAAGTGATGGCAGTTTATTAGTAGTCCCGAAGCTACAATAAGCTTTAAAAGTTGAAATCAACACCTTAAATTTGTGCCTGAAAGACATTTGGCAACTAGTGTATGTCTTTCAGAATTGTCATCAGATGTCCTTGATGTCAAATTCTGTTTAAAATCTCTCTGCCACAGTTTGCACCAATTGAAACTTCTGGCCAGTCCTCATATGTAGGTGAAAGAGTACATAGCAATAGAAAGTAAGGTTGTAAGTAAGTCCTGGTTTATTTCTGAGTGAGACTGGAATGTTTGGAATTGACTTAATCTTCCCCTCATTATGTTTCCATGGAAAATTGCAAAAAATATTGGCTCTGCTCCAACTTATATGGCCATGACTGTACATGACATTATATAACTCCATTTTATTATTTAGTCTCTATTTTTCTCAAGGATAGAACTGGAATCAAAGAGTAGAAACTGCAAGCGTACAAATTATAGCTAAGCATTAGCAGAAATGTCCTAAACTGAAGGTTGTATAGCAGTACAACAGATAGTATCCAAAAGACCTGAGTATGACTGAAATGTTTTAACAGACAGTAGTCATTCAAATTTTAAGTATTTGATTATTATTTTTTGATACTATGACTGTTTACATTTCAGTCAATGTTACCTAAATTACTCTTCTAATCATTCTACATACATTTCACCCCAGTGGAAAATAAATTTTGACTTAGTTTTAGTAGAAAATGTAAATATGGAACTTATTTTTGAACTTTCAACACTGATGTGAGAGTCATCCCTATTTTTAATCTGACAAAGAATGTCTGTGACATATGACTAGATTAATAACTTACTAAAAAGGGTTATTTGAAATTATATTTGAGGGTTTTTTTCCTACAAATGTTTAAAACAATTTAATTTAATTTGATCCCAGGAGGATGAAACTGAGATCCCTTTCCTTTCACTCAACTAGAATTATATATTCGAATATCATTTCAATAGGAATGGAAAACAGAAATGGAATTTATGATAAGGAGCAGATATAAGAATAAAAACTTTATCCCTGCACCTGGAAATAATATACCATGCAAATTAATTTTAAAATTCCTGATTTCTCTTTTCTGGTACAGTTAAATGTATTTTCCTCTTTTAAAAAAAAAGAAAAAAAGATAAACTCATTCAGTAATTTAATGTTGTGGAGTATAGCCCAACTTAAAATGCAATATTTGAATATGAAGACAATGCATATGAAATCCTTAATAAGCTTATAGCAGAAATAGTGAAATTCAAATGTTGCTAATGTGGAAGGTTAAAAGTTGGCAGAAAAAGCTATAAGAAATGTTAATCTGGATTTGGATACCCAAATCAATATTTTAACGGAATATAAGGAGAATAAAAAGCTTTCTGAAGCAATCTGTAATAGAACAGATTCAAGTTTAGACATCTGTACATAGGCAAGTGGAAAGCATCCAAAAATATGGATCACATTACAAGGTGTGTTGTGTTACAAGATCTTTCCACACCTTGAAGTCTCCATAGATATTATATATTTATCTCTAACTGTTAAGGTTATCCTGGAATATCATTTATATTATATGCATAAATTCTTTAAACATAAATTGACTAGATATGATATTCATCTTTATATTACTTAAATAAATGACAGGAAAGAGAACATAAAGAATTACATTAGTAATTTGCATTAAACCCAGATCAAAATCATTTAGTTCTGGCAGTTCTAGAATGGTATTTGCTTTTGAAAAATCTATTTAATTTGGAAACTAATTATTAAAATTTATAAAGGTTTTCCTTTAGTGAACTTCTTATTCTTATTCCTCCTCCTCCTCCTCCTGCTCATCCACCACCACCACCTCCTCCTCCTCCTCCTTTTCCAGGTAACCTTGGATAATCTTGTCATTTTATCACTGAGGACCAGAATGATGACTGCAGTTCTTAATCAGGTCCACTCATTTTCTTCATTCTTATGCACCATACAAATATCTACTCTTGCTTAATTACTGTATATAGCTCATATCTACCATTGTTTCTATGTTGCTTGAACTAGCCTCATTTTTCTTGGTTCTTCATTCTTTCTAGATTTTATGTCAAATGAGTATTGATAAGAGGTCTACAAAGTTTCTACCTAGCATGCTTATTTTTATAATCCTGCATCAGAGGGAAATGCAAACTGTTGAATTACAATATCCATTGTCTATCATTGACTATGCAGAGTAGAGTTATAAGAATTAGACGTGATATATCTGGAGGGCTGTTTTCCACTCTTTTCCATCATAACTTTTTTCCTTAATAAATATCTCTCAAATGCTTCTTTCTAGGTTCATGTTCTAGGTTCCCCTTTTCCCCCTCCAAAATTAAACAAAAGCTGTTACAATAATAAAGCAAAGACTAGGCAAGTCAAGCAAATAAGATTGTCCCCTTAAATGATAATGATGGTTATGGAAATAGTTATGAAATAACGAACAAATAATTACAGATATTAATTCATTTTATGGCCATTCAAAATTATAACGGCACTGAAAAAAGTGGCTTGTGACTGTTTTTCACACTTACAACTATTGCAGCATTCTCACAGACACATGATCAAAATTCAAGTGCTTGACAACTGATTTATATTTCTGATGGACAACTGACTTATATTTCTGATGCTTACACCATCCTAGGGTCATGTGATTACCTTTTGTGACCTTCTGACAAGCAAAGTAAAAAAGGAAGCCAGATTCATTTAACAACTATGTTATACTAATTTAACTGCAGTGATTCACTTACTATCATGTCAAGACAGGTGATAAAATGGGGCAAAATTCAATTAACAATTATCTCACTTAACAAGAGAAATTTTGCACACAATTGTGGTTGAAGGTTTACCTGTATGTTTAGCTGTGTCCATTTCTCGTCTTTTAGCTTAAATATTTGGATTTCAATTCTGATCTTTCTCAGAAATGGTTAAACTCTGTAGTGAACATTTCAACTCTTTCTGAGGAAACAGAAAATCTAATAAATATTTTACATTTAAAGACTGTACTGGAAGCTTTTCAGCAGTACATAAATTTAACAGAGGTTGTCACATTCAAAAAGCATTAGAGCACTATAAAAGAAGACTTTAGAGAATAAGTGTGATGACTAATGAAACATTGGCAGTCTAACTCTTGGAACAACATACATCTTTAATGGACAATAATCCCCATTGAATAGCAAGCATAAAATAAAATGTGTCACTTATAACCTGTTTTGAAGATGTCCAGAATCTATAAACGTGATTTTGGCTTACAAACATTAGGTTTGCCTTGACCAGAAAGCTTGACTGCTATTGGTATTCATCATTGAATGCTTAACATACTGCATTTCAGTAATTTTAAAGGGCAAAAACTTCATTTGCAGCAAATGTTTTTGAGTGCCTGTTTCACTTTAGTACAATAATATCTATTTGTATATTACATGTAAAGACTAATTAACCGGTTGCCTCAATCTCTTTTTATTTAGATGAGTGAACAGCCCCTAAATGCTCCCAATAACGTACCAAGTTGTTTTTTTAAAAACCCAGTCCCTTTAGAAGGTGAAAATTATATGAAGCTCTTGTTAATTTCATTAACAAAATCTGCAAAAGTGTATTTTGCCTTTTAGTGATATATTGGTAAATAAGAAAAGATTGGTAGACAGGCAAATGGGGTGGGGAGGAAACAGTGATGTGCTTATATGGTGACAATTGTTTAAAGGGATACCTCTGTCAGCAACAAGTCTCCCATCTCATTTGATTTCTCAAAGGCTCTTGCACCAGATTGGTTTTCAAAAGCTGGGAATCTTGAAGACAGCCCCTTTGAGAAAAGAAAGATCTTGGGAATGTCAAATGCTTGAATAGGTATCATGTCTTCTATTCCTGCATAAGGAAATGCTGTTTGCATTTACATTTTATATTTAGTATATTTGCTTGCAGTCATACAAGTTTTAACAAAAATCCATATAGAATGACAACAATTTGTATCTGTTCAACTCATTTCCCCGATAATTAACTGCACTATCTGTCAACATCTGCATTTGTACCTTCCTTGCAGCCATTGCAAACAATGAAGCTCATTTTGTTCCTTGATCGTCTAAATCAATCAGTTGGAAACAGATTTTTTTTTTTGTTTCATGCTGTACGGATTCAGTTGGGTTAACAAGAGCATAATAAATCTAGCTCTGGTTTCCTGATGTAATGTGCAATGTGATAAATAAAGCATCAGATCTCCCACCTGTGAGTTTTCAGAAATGCATACATGGTGGGTAATCTTTTATATCTTCCATCCAAATAGGTGGTCTGGAAATGAAGTTCTGTAAAAGCTTGTCTCAAGGGAGATGGGAAAGACTGTAAATAAGACAACATTTCTTTTCCATCAATATCACTTAGCGAACTTCAACTTGTACAGATGCTCTTTATCTTGTCTAAAATCTTTAAAAATAGTTTCAATACTGTACAATACTGGTAACTTGTGTCATTCAGAATTTCCTGTTCTAGTGGAAATTGTGAGAATAGTCTTAAACACAAATTTAGCCACCCAGAATGGTTTTTGAAAGCCAGGAATCTTAAAGGCAGACCTTTGGAAAAAAGAACGACCTTGGGCATTTCAGATGTTTGAATCGATAACTTTTCTTTGCTTCTACATACGGAAATATCCTTTGCATTTTGATAAATTTGAGGAAACAGTACAACAGAGCTGTCTGGTCATTGTTTGTGCAAACACCAGAGAACAAAGCTTTTATGATCATCACTGCCTCAATAACATTCAAAATGTAAGATGTAACTTTAAGAAAGAAACAACTTAGAATGTCAGGTTTCTTGTTACAAACTGAAATAAATATTTGGATGCTATTTCTTCATAATCGTTCATTTAGTAAGCTTCAAGAGCGGTATTGATTTGACTGACCTGAATCCAGTGGATGATATCTAAAGAAGTTCACATGTTTGATATCTATTTATTTTCATGTTTCCTTCAAGGAGATTTATGCTTATGGTTAACTGAATCTTTAGAATACTAAAAGATTTGCTTAGAGAAATTGAAACAAGCATTGTTGTATATTTTTTCACTCGAGTCCTCCTTAATAAGTCATTAAAGAAATGAATATTTCAAGGCAAGGTAATTCCAAAACAAGTTTATCTTGGTGCAAATGCTCTCAGTATACATAAAACAAAAGATACATTCGTTGAGAGTCAAGAATCATAAGGTACAACAGTTAATAATAGTCATAGGGTACAATAAGCAATCAAATCATACTAGGAAACAGTC